>JBAMHZ010236365.1:0-13917 GCA_037177395.1 Alpinia galanga | reverse complement strand
TTTTTGTTAGACCGTTAGAGACAACCATCTTTCTTGTTATGACATGAGGCATCTCCTTTTAGCTGTTATCATGCATGTGTGGTGGTCCCTTTTACCTTTTAATAACCTCGTAGGCGTGAACCCTTAACAACTTTTAAAAAGAAATCTCCTGCGGGGTCCCTTCTGAAAAGGACATAAGCTTTCCCACGATGCCGAGCCGTTTCCGTATAGTCCCCACGATTTTTAGACCAAACTAAGCTATTCTCCTTAGGCATTTTTCTTATCTGTGGTCGAGCCGTTATCCATTAGTTTGGCAATGCTCCTTATGGCCGGACCGTTCTTGACTGATTCAAATTCTTTTCTCTTCTAGCCGACCTCTATTATTTTAGATTTGACGATTCTCCTTTTAATCGAGTTGTACCCGAATGGCTTGGCATGTCTCTTTCTGAGTCAATTTACTTTAGCTCAATCGTCTTTCTCTTAGCCGAGCCGTTCTCGCTAAACTTGACATCTTCCTCTTCCGAGCTGAGCCATTTCACTTTGGCTTGGTCATCTTTCTCTTAGTTGAGCTGTTTTCAGGGAAACTGGCACTTCTGTCTTCTATGCCGAGTCATTTGATCTGATGACCGAGTTGTTTTATTTCAGCTTGGGGATTTGTCTGATGGCCGAACTGTTTTACTTCAGCTCGAGGATTTGTCTAATGGCCGAGTTGTTTTACTTTAGCTCGGGGATTTGTTTGATGACCGAGCTGTTTTAGTCTGACTCAGTCGACTTTTTCCCGAGCTGGGTCTCTCTGACTTAGCTTGATAATTATAATTCCGACCGAGCCACTCCCATCCGGCTCGATCCTTCTTCCTTCGGACCCAAACATTCTGTGTTGTCCTGTTGACTTTATTTGACCATTCTCCTTTCTCTGATTTATACTATGAAATAAAAATATGGCGGTATCAATTAGTATCATTTCTTTATAATAATTAATGTAAAATAGCTTATAAATTATTTAATAATTATTACCATTTTATTATTTTGTTTAAATTATCTTATTCTTAATATAAAAATGTTTATGAAATCATATGCTGCTGGTTTGACATCAGGTTGAAGAAATAAATAATTGAAGTTTTAATTTGAAATATATTTGGAAGATGGCATATCTTAGCTTGAGCAGAAGTCATTTTTCCTATGTTTAAAATATGTTTTCATCTACGATCAAAAATATTTTTAATCAAAAGTAAATTGCATCTCCTGAGAAGAATCCTGTAATTAGCCCCCCTGGTCCAATGGATTTCCACATGCAGGAACTATATCCTTTTCTGTCAACCAAATACCAGAAGTGCCAAAAACATTTTCTGGAAGTATTTCCATGCAACAAATGGTATGCTTTGTCTTATTAGTTGTTTATCTGCTGAACTCATATTTATCTTGTTTATACAGGTTTATTTGAATGCTGAATTGCTTGCAGGATGGAATTGTTCTCTAGCCAATAATAGTATTCAGGAGGTAAAAAATGAATTCTAATGGCTGAAGTTGAGTATGGAAATTCATCTTTAGTAGTCCATTAGTGATACCTGGCTCCTAGTAGAAAATGACAAAAAATTTCTTCTATGATTCCAGATTTGTAGCTTTCCTATAGGATGCCTTTTTCTTTTCATTTTTCTAATGTCGCACGTGGTTCTGGACAAATAATTTAGCATCTGATAAAACTGAGTGCTTATGTATTTTGCTTAATTAAGTGAAATGGTAATCGCTTATATTACTCACTCTGATTTCCATGCAGAAAGAGGTTCCAACTTCCTGTCAGTTTTATTTTAGGCGTTCTTCCACTATGTCTGTTGGAACTATTAGGGTAAGTTTTCAAAAGAGTAATACCATATTTCTTGTGCATTAGCTTTAATTGTAACTTCTAAGCTGTTTATAGCATGTGCATTCTGTTGTCAATGATTTTTATATGCAATTCTAGATAAAAAAAAAAAGAAGGAAAATATGGCAATCACACATTTTAAGTTTCAACTTATAGGACGAAGCTGTTAGAGACTGTTAAATCTAGACTGATGGTGATTGCTTTTTTCATCAGATTATGGATTCTCATGGCTCCATTTGCTTGACAAAGGATTATGCAAACATAAACACTGTCTGGGCATCACTTATAGTTGAAGAATGTGTTCGATTAGGTTTGACTGTAAGTTTCAATTGCATCTTCTTCCAAGCTTTGTTTAACTCTTGTATTGAATTAATTCTAAAACTTCTATCTTTACAGTATTTCTGTATAGCGCCAGGATCAAGATCATCTCCACTTGCAATGGCTGCTTGCCGTCATCCTTACGCTACTTGTTTTTCATCTTATGATGAACGCTCACTAGCATTTCATGCTGTTGGGTATGCCAAAGGATCTCATAAACCTGCTGTGGTCATAACATCATCAGGCACAGCTGTGTCAAATCTTCTTCCTGCGGTAAGAAATTAATTATGCTATTCTTGAAGTTTAATATTTAGATTACACTACAAAAATCTTAAGTTTTTCTCTCTCCAATATCTTTCAACTGTAAATCTAGGTTTTGTTTTCCTTTTTGTTGACATGCTTGTTCTCCCTTTGATGTCACACTTCCAGCTTGCATTTTCTTTTTCCCATTTTTTTTGTTATATTTATCAAAGAACCTAAGATCTGCTTCATGTATTATATTACACAGGTTGTGGAGGCTCATCATGATTTTACTCCTCTTATTTTATTAACAGCTGATCGCCCTCCAGAGCTGCATGATGCAGGAGCAAACCAATCTATTGATCAGGTTCTGATTTTGTCTTTATACCTTTGTTATTCTTGGATTCCTCTCGTTATGCCACTTTAATTCATTCAGAAATTCCTCAGGATCAAGTGTTTGAAAGCTTACATGTCACATACTTGCTTGGTAGCCTGATAGTTTGTCTTCTCTAGCTATCTATTGTTCAGCTATGGGCAATTTTCATAACTATGAAGCTCATTTTGTTTTCATTTAGTAAGTCAACATTAGTATATGGGTCCTGGTGTATCATCTGGTCTAAATGCTTTGTTATTTAACATGAAATTATGAGTAATTGTTATGTGCAAAACCATGGCGTGAAATCTTGTTTCATACCCAGCCGAAATGGTCAAAACACATTGTTCTAATAAATTACTGAAACTAGATACAACTCAGCTTGCTAAGACAATGTCTCCTATGTCATTGTATTAATTATGTCGATGAGTATCATTCGTGTCAACACTTAATACTCCTTGGCATGCTAAAATTGACATTCCAAAGTGTTGGCTAGACCACCTACGTCGTGTATATTTCCTTTATCTCTAAGAGATGTCCTAGATGCATAATCGTATACGCCTAAATGGGTAGCATACTTTGATCAGTAAGTCAACTAAATTATGACAGCTCGCAGCACCATGAAAAATTGTCGTGGTCACAAAAAAGTGATGCACTCATCTTTAAGGTGGTCAAATCCTACTATTGTTGTGCTCATTACGTGTATTGTGACTATTCATGACTTAGGGTACTAGGGAAATTATTGTCTACCCTAGGCCGAAGCTTCTTGAGGGAATTCAAACCATCTTTCATGGCTTGCACATAAATTTCTTTTGGGATTGGATGGAGCTCAATGCCTTATGATTGGTGTGCAAGATGAATGCACTAGTTAGCAGATACTAATGTCAATGTCTAAGGGGTTGGATGATAGGAAAATACTCTTTATCATAGTCGAATAATACTGTCAAATTTGTTTTCTGTTAAAAATATAATTGAATGTAGGAAATGAATATGAGGTTTCAGGGAGCACTTTTTTCACGCCAACAAATGGTATTTTAGCTATAATGGTCTCAAAATAAGGTGAATATGTTCCAAGCGGGTATCATGTCTTATTGTAGATCAAGAAACCATCAAAATAAATTACAAGAAAGTTACCTATAAAGGTTTCACCCTCTCATTGGTGCACCAATGGAATCCATTTTCACTATTGACCATTTTAGAATACATGTGTCACCCATTCAAATTCCTTTAAGAGTGATGAATTAATTTTATCCACATCAGTAGTAATTTAATTTTCAGATAGCTTTTGGTTGAAAACTGCTAGTGGCAGAACTATACATTGTTAATCTTATCAAAATAGGCGCATCTATATCATTTTTTTTTTCATATTGTGGTCTTTCTATGTATCTTTAGGTGAACCACTTTGGAAAGTTTGCAAAGTTCTTTGGTCTTCCTGCAGCAACTGATCAAGTTCCTGTGAGAATGATTTTGACAACTATTGACTCAGCCCTGCACTATGCAACTCAAGTACCATTCGGTCCTGTTCATATTAATTGTCCATTTAGAGAGCCACTGGAAGATAGTCCAAAAGAATGGAAAATAGACTGTTTAAAAGGGTTAAACTCGTGGTTATCAAAGACAGAGCCATACACTAAGTATATCACTATGCAACTTCTCTTTGCATCCAATAATTGCAATTCCCAACTTGCTGAGGTTACAGCAATACTACAGAGGGCTGAAAGGGGACTTCTCCTAATTGGTGCTATTGAGAATGAAGATGAAATTTTTGCATCATCTCTTTTGGTTAAACATTTATCATGGCCAGTTGTCTGTGATATCATGGCTGGTCTAAGGTTACGCAGAGTATTAAGTTCATTTTCTGAGATGAAGTTCTTATTTATTGATCATATGGATCATGCTCTACTGTCAGACTCGGTCAGGAGCTGGGCACATCCAGATGTAGTTCTTCAGGTACTTCTGTTCAACTTTATTTTTCTCAGAATTTTGCTGAATTTTCCCTTGGTGTATAATAGAGACTGCTGACATTAGCTTTGCACATGCATAGTGCATTTTCAAAAGCCTTATTCTGATATTCAGCATGTCACCATATGCATCTTTAAAGAAGACCTCAGAATTTCTGATTGTCATTTGATTGTACGGTACATAATTTTAGCACTTGTGCTGTCTGGACTTGTTGGAATATTGCTTACTTTAAGTGGGTATTGCTATTTATATTTCCATGCCCAAGCTCTGTGCACAAATAATTATATTTGTCTATGTTCATGGGTGTATTGATTTAATATTGGGGTTCTGTTGTGCAACAATGACAGCTTGGAAGAAGAATTACAAGCAAAAGAATTAGCCAATTCCTAGAGTTTTGTTCTCCATCTTCATATATCTTGGTTGACAAATTCCCATGCCGCCATGACCCTTCACATATAGTGACTCACAGAGTTCAAAGCACCATTATTGAGTTTACTCACATTTTACAGAAGATTCAATTCCCAAGACAGGCTGGAACATGGAGCACTTTTCTTAACGAATTGAATGTGGCAGTATGAATTTGCATCCTTTTAAAATTTTCTGAGTTCTATTTATTCAAAGGGCCAGATATTTTATTTCTTAATGTTCAAGCTTTATCTTTTTTTATGATTGTAGCCTGAAGCATATTAGTAGATTGTTTCCTTCCTCTTGCAAGAGGATTGTGGACAAACACTTAATTGCAAAGATTGTCTATTGAATCCATATAATTGAATGTCAGTCAGTTGTTGCCATATATCATGTCATTAAAGATTGGTATGTAGATCCATCATACCAAGTTTGTGTACTGTTAAAACACTCCACGTTGCTTGCTTATATTAGAATATGTAGATGATTACCCTTATTGTAACACCCTGAACTTTGCCAGGTTTGCATTTACCTATGAAAGCTAAATTATTATCTTAACAAAATTTTGATGTTTAACATGGTGGTATTTGATGTCTGTAGTAGCCTCTTGGGTGACAAAATCAGGGCCCGTGTTACTTTATAGCTTCATTATCACTTCCCTAGCAATATTTGTAGGATTACTTTTTGAACTTGCAACACATGTTTTATCATTACCACTAAAGGACTTATCCTGCTTCTCATGGACATAAATAACAAACTCTATTTGTAGCAATATTTCTTTTCATGCATCTCAGGTGATTATATTTTACTTATAGAACTTTCAAGAGAAATTTCTTTATCTTCTTGGAATATGGTTGCATTGGTGGTCTCTAATTCACATTCATTGTCACAGGTTGCACAGGAGATAGCATTTCAAATTTACTCAAAATGCTTTCTTACAGAGCCATATGTTGCACATGTAATTGGGGAAGTACTCCACAAAGACACTTCCTTGTTTATAGGGAATAGCATGGTCATCAGAGACATAGACATGTATGGGAAAGGCTGGTTGAGTTTTATGAGCTATGCTTATAAAACAGTGTCAGATTTGGGCATAGAGTTTCAGGGTTTTCGGGTGGTTGGAAACAGAGGTGCAAGTGGTATTGATGGAGTGCTTAGCACAGCTGTTGGTTTTGCAGTTGGATGCAGCAAGCATGTAAGTAATTTAATTTGATTGTTTGATTGCACCAACAAAACAAGGAGAAAATGAAATAAAGGAAACTCTTGTTAAACAATTTAGTTACTCATTTCATTTCAAAGAGAGAGATCCATGTTGTTCCTTATCTAGAATAGCTAGAGGCAGAGGGTATCACATTTTTCTTAATTAATGCACTATTTTTAGTTATAAATGCAGGAATGTTGAGTATTTCAGGACTTGCTTTTTAACATGTTTCTCTCTCCAGTAGCTCAAAACAAGGTTTAATGTCCCATTCTGTCAGAATTTCTTTGGTTGGCCAAACTAGGTGCTTTAGTGGTTGATCAGTGTACCATGTGTCATTACATACCCAAAAGGGAATGTGCATGATATAATATCTCATGAAGGAAAAAAGAAACCATTCATCATAGCAAGATAATTCTCATGTTCTCTTTGCACCAGTTATTGCCAATTAACTCTCATTGGTTTCTCTTTAGTTTCTTTAGGTGTTCTTGATTAAATATCAAGTTAACTCTTCAATTCTCTTTCATAGTTATTTATCTCATAGAAGACAAAAGCTCAATACCTCATTTTGTAGTGGTTGTTTTATTGTATGCTAATATAGATTAACCCATCGCTTCCAACTATTGCAGCCTTAGCTTGTTGGTTAGTTTCCCAGAATGTCATTTTACTTCCCCCAAGCTAAGAACCCTATACACATTCAATTTCAATTGTGAGATTTATTTTAGATCTACCTGTTATCTGTGCCTAATAAAAGGAGGCAGAGAATGATTGACATTTTATGCATACATTCTGAATGTTTTCATAAAAGTACTTTCAAAGAACAACTTCGTTGCTCCACAAGCCCCTTTCATGTTATGAAACAATGGTCTATATTTCTTTGATCAATTGAATTAAAATTAGTGTAATTCTCAACATAAAATATTTACTATCTTACTGAGGAACTTTCTGATCTTTGTATTTGTCTGTTGATGTTCAAGTTTGGTGTTACGAGCCATGGTTCATGCTTGTTCAAGTTCAGTGTCTTCATTCCCTGCTACAACCCCACATATTAAGGATGTAGTTACCGTGACAAATGACAAAATTGTCTCCCCTATTAACTTTCCTCAATGAACTGGTTTGTACTTATGCTCATTACAGGAAGAACTGATCATGATTTCCAATTTACTCACTTTGAGTTGAATTCTTTTTGGTATAGAAAAATGGTGCAAATAAAAACAAACCAATTTAAAATAAACTGATCCCATAAAACACACTGATTTAAGATATTAGTTTTTTTCCTATTTTATTTCTACTTGGTTTAAAATATTATTTTGTTTGTTTCTGTTTTTTTTTTATTTCAAGCACACCTAGTTTATTTTGCTTGAATATTATGAGAGGCACTTCATCTCATTGTTTGAGTCATTCCAGTAAAATTTCAACTCTTGTTTTTTTGTATTTCTCATAATATCACCCACCAAATGCTTGTAAATTGTCATCCCATGAAATCACCAATTGAAGAACACAAATTATCCTATCTTATGCCACCAATACTTAAAGATGCGATTATCCTATCTACCACAATTGATTCTCTGCTTGAGGTGTACTTTTCAATTGTCTCACAAATCTAAACTTAGTAGCTTCTCATGGACTTAGGCACAACTTACTAAAGTCCAACCAAGATTTCCTTATTTTAGTGGAAGCCCTTGTTGCTTTATGGATGACTAGTGAAGATGCTCCCATTAAAAGTAGTGAAATAAGCTATCTCCTCTTAGATTGGTTCTATGTTGCTTATTTTAATTGATTCTATGTTGTTTATATTGCTCTTGTTCAGGTACTTTGCTTGATTGGTGATGTATCTTTTCTTCATGATACAAATGGCTTGGCAATTCTTAATGAAAGGTGTTGACCTATCTATTCAAGAATAACAATTGCCAGGCAATATTGTTTGAATATCTTGACAATCTCATTTAGTTCTGAAGCCTTCCATTAAGTAGTTCCTATTCTTTAGGATGACATGAAACATGTTCTTTATTCCAAGTAGTAAGTTAGACAATGATTCCCAGACAGAGTATATTTAATGGCTTAGAAGTTTGCCTTTTGGGAGATACACGGCTTGATGCTGATGATGATGGAGTAGCACTGGCAATATGTAGCTTCACCTGCATAATCTCTCCACCATAGATTATATATCCAAGGTAGTTACACTGCCATTGGTTGTATTTATCTAGCAGTGTAGCATGTTGCCACGAAGATCAACTATCTTCAGTGCTCTAAAAGAAATTAATGGTAGAGATGGAGTATGAAAGGCAACCTCAATGAGGTGGGAGAGGTATCCTAGTCATTGGACATTATCTATATTTTTATCATTGCAATTATCTGGAGGTGGAGGCATAAGTACAGTAATTACAAATCCATCGGCCATATTTAATTATTTATAACAATTGGATTTAGGTACCACTTTGTCCCAAGTAATCTGCCAGTGATATACTATACATACCACCTTTAGTCCTGAAATTGGGCAATCCATGTCTCTCAATCCACAATTGAACCAGCTTTAAGCTCTGCTTGGAAATT
Source organism: Alpinia galanga (assembly GCA_037177395.1). Lineage (NCBI taxonomy): Eukaryota > Viridiplantae > Streptophyta > Magnoliopsida > Zingiberales > Zingiberaceae > Alpinia > Alpinia galanga. The sequence continues at coordinate 5,031 of JBAMHZ010236365.1, read as the reverse complement.
TGATAGAATGCTAATTCTCCCTTTTTTTTCTTATTTGCGACCCAATTAAAATTTTTCTTAATTGTCTTTCTTCTTATAGGGTGAAGAGGAAACCTTTAACTGTTGTTGTAATAAACAATCATGGTGGTGGAATTTTCAGTCTTTTACCAATTGCAGAAAGAGCTAGTCCTGATGTACTGAACAAGTTCTTCTACACATGTCATAATATCTCAATAGAAAGACTCTGTACTGCCCATAGGTAATGCTTTGTATTTCCTTTCACAAAGTAAACTCTTAGTCACTTGCTCTGTTTTCTCATTTAGTTGCTTACTTGTTCAGCTTATTAGTTGTTTGGATTTTGTAGTGTGAAACATTGTTTAGTGCGGACGATGTCTGAACTTCAAAATGCTTTATCCAAATCTCAGCAGGAGCAGTATGACTGTGTGATTGAAGTCAAGAGTAGTATTGTGGAAAATGCTAATTTTCACAGGTTTTTTTCTGCCAAGATAGTCTTTTTTTGTAAATAATTTTGTTATTTCCATTTTGAAAGGACTGGGATTTTGTGATTTTTCCCTTCAGAATGATAAACAAATTTTCTTCTGAAGCTGCAAATCAGACACTGAACTTCCTATTAACAAACTTGAAAAATGGTCTCTTTAACCACAAAATCCAGAAGGTGGAATACTCATTGTATAGGCAAGTTTGTTATGCATTTTCTTTTGTGTTTGCCCCTTATTAGCTTGATATATTTGTCTCTGATCTAGAATTAGATTGAGATCCTATATTATGAATATTTTTTTATGTTTGTGACAGAATCCAACTTTGTGCTCCACTGACTTCAAGTCTATTAAATGGTGACATGAAGAGTTTCTTCCGTGAAGGATTTATCTTAAGAATATATTTGGACAATAGTATTGTAGGACTGGGCGAGGTTTGTTATTAATTCCCAAGTTATTCATATGTAAATAGACTAACTAAAAAAATTAATTTCAGTCAAACTATTGTCATGAAATTATTGTGTGCTTAAATCCTCCATATCTAGTATGTGCCTCATACATACTCTCCCTTCACTGGTGAACAATATCTTGCCATATCTTTCTATTTTTCATGTATATATGTTATTCATCTTTTGCAATTAAAAGAAGAAAATAGGTTTTGTAAGGATATTTTTCTCATGCTAGCATTGCAATTATTTTACTTTTAATAATTTCAACAGATTGCCCCAATTGAAATCCATGCAGAGGATCTTTTAGATGTTGAAGAGCAGCTAAGGTTCTTGGTGCATAAGTTGGTAGGATCAAACATAAGTTTTATTCCATTGCTCAGAGGCTCATTTTCTGAATGGATTTGGAGATCCTTAGCAATACCAGTTGTGTATACAAATATCTATATACCGTAATGTTTTTAGTACTTTCATGTTCTTGTTGTGTAAATACTCTTGTATTAATAATATTTTTTTTCCCAGGCCTCATCCGTTTTTCCAAGTGTTAAGTGTGGATTGGAGATGGCTATCCTCAATACCCTGGCAATGAATGGAGCATCCAGTTTCTTGGATGTGATCTCTGGTTATAGGAGCTCATCAGTTGAACCTCAGTTTGATGCAGATGGTAATGATGGTCCAAAACAGATAGAGATTTGTGCTCTCGTTGATCATAGTGGTTCACCAAAAGAGGTAGCTGATATCGTGTTCCAATTAGTTGATGAGGGTTTCAACACAATAAAACTGAAGGTACTAGAAATTGATCTCCGAATTTGTGTGATAATAGTCATGATCTTTATTAAGAGATAATTTTACATTAGCATTGTTTTCTATTGGTTCGGACAAAGTAATATATGATATTGTTACCTCAATTAGTTGATGAGGGTTTCTACCAGGTTTAATATCTCGTGTCATAATGTAGTTTTAGTCTTGACTGTTATGTCATCACTCACCATGCATTGGCTCATCACCTAAAATGCTGAGATGACTTAACTTTTAGTCATAAGCTGCATCCACTTACCTTAGCTTTTATTACTTCAAATATCTATAGTAATTAAAAACAATCTTTTATAGTAAAATTCCAGAACAATAAGCTATAAAATATTATAACTTTTAAAAATAAAACTATAACAATTAGATGATTAGTCTAATTAAAATTTTATTATACTATCATATTAATACTTGACACACTTTGTACTGTGTTAAAGCAAATCCCAAGAAGCATTCAAATGGGTTTTACTCATTGAATTCTCTTCATTTAGATTTTCTATTTTTAATACACTATCTCAATTAGGTAGTTTAATTTTAAAAATATTTTTAATAAAATAATTTACTTCAATGTGTGTAAAAATAAATTAACATAAATTTTGCTTGTATATTTTTTTTCCACTTGTTACTTTGTAACAAAAATAAGAATATAGTAATTAGATAATCAATTAAATAATTTTGGCGAAACACGGTTAAAAAAAATAACAAACACATGATCTTTTTTGCATATAGATGTGTGCCATAGTGTCACTTAGGATGGTATGATTGGAAGGTCGACATTGGATTGACCACTCATGCCGACCAATTAGGGGCTTGGATAATTTACTGAAATGGTGTATTTTAACTATGTCACGTAGCATTGTGTCATGTTGCACTGCACAAGATTTCAACCCATGGTTTCTAAAGAATAAAACTTGAGTAGCAGATATTGATATCCAAGTTTGTGGGATAATTACAGAAATGATATGTTTTACCAACTGATTATTTTGCATCAGCATTTTAATTCTTATTGGTCTTGATTTTTAGGTACACAGTAGTTTGTTTATTTTATAGTATATAGGTCAAGCTATCCAATTTTGGTTTCCTTGTGAAAAACTGTTAACAGAATTAGCAGCCAATCTATACCCCAAAATAACTTCAGATCAGAATACTATGTTATTATGACAGCACCTGTAGTAGGTACGTGTTCAAGGATTAATTGGACCCACAAAGAACATGATGTACCCATATTACATCAGAGCCTCACAAGGTTAGCTTTCAGCTTCTTGTCATCGAGGTTCACAGGAGAGGCCACATAGAGGGGCACAATTGTGCAGCCAAGTTTGTTGGAGTCGGTACATACCTATGTGGCAGCGTGAAAGAGGTGATTGAAGAGAAAGAACCTTATGACGTTGTTCTCTGATCCAGTTTGTACACTTACTAGCTGAAATAGCATAATACTACCTGGCCTGATCACACGAATAATATCTCTGCAAGCTTAACTGCCTTGTTTTTCTCACCTAGAAAATTTGGCCATGTTTTACCATAGTTAGATGTCAAGAATGTGAAGTTCTGAAAATTCTACAGGTAGCACGAAGAAAAAATCCTTTTGAAGATGCAGAAGTCATCCAAGTCATCAGGCAAGTGGTTGGTTACAAAGTTAACATCCGTGTTGATGCAAACCAGAAGTGGACATATGAGGAGGCATTGCAATTTGGATCTTGTGTAAAACATTTCAACTTGCAATTCATTGAGGTATGACATTGTCACAAACCCAAATTATAAAAATTGACAAACTTTTTGAGTATCAAAAGTGGTGTTCCTTCTGGAATTTGTTGAAGGTCCTATATAACAGTTTACTTTTACGCTAAGGATAGAGACCAATTAGGATTGGCCATCTTTCAATCATCATAGCTCTAAGCAAGAATCAACATGACCAGAATGTGCAATGCTTCTTGTCTCATCTATGATTTTAAATTTCGGCCCGTGCCTGGTGATATGGGTGGAATTTACCGTTCTACCTGTCGCTTAGCACCGGTACAAGCAGCACTAGTAGCCTTGGCAGGGCCGTTGTGGCCTCCACATGGCGGTGGGGGCCTCACACGTCCTCCGTGGCTGCCTGCGTGGGGCCACTGTGGCCTCAGCGGCCTCGTACAAGGCCGCGGTGGCCCGTGGAGGTCGCGAGGCCACCGTGGTCCCGTGTGAGGTTGCGGTTGCTAGCGGAAGTGAAATTTAATGAAAAGATAAGTTAATAATTTCAATCAACTCCTCAAACTATAGTTCAGATAAAATAAATTAAATTTAATAAAATTATTTCATTGATCTAAAAATATTTTGTAAATTATTTTATTAATTTATATATTATGAATAATAATTTTATTATTTTATTTTTTTAATCCTATTTAAATTAATTTTACTATTATATTAATTTAAAATATCAATCATTTTGTACTTAATAATAAACACGTGAAATCAAAGAAATAATGAGTATTTAAAATAATTTGATATTAATGTTTACAAAATAGAAAAAATTATTAAAACAATATCGTCATGCACGATACAGTACCGAAACCGTATAGTTCCAGTCGCGGATCGAAATCTTGGCACGGGTTGAGATTTTAAAACTTGAATACATCTCTCTCAATTCCTCTATCCTTTTGTAAAAACGATTCGAAATATTTAAAATTTGTATTCATAGATAACTCTCTTATCTTAACAATTATCTCATTGTATCTAGCATTGCTAAATTTATATTTCATATATTTTGTCTTTATTTTACTAAGTGTAAGATTTTTTGCTTCTAGCGTTTCTCTTCAAAATTCAAGTTTAGCATTTATTCTTTCACGTGTTTCATCTATCAAAACAATATCATCTGTAAATAACATGCACTATATACCATGTCTTGAATGTGTCTAGTGAGTTCATTCATAATTAGTATAAAAAGATAGAGATTTAAAGCTACTCCTTGATGTAACCTTATCTTTATGAGAAATGCTTTAATTAATCCTCCAGATGTTTTCACTCTTATCATTGCATCATCGTACATATCCTTAATTATTTTAATATATGCAATACTAACATTTTTCTTTTCTAGAATCCTCCATATAATTTCTTTGGAGCTCTATCATAAGTTTTTTCAAGGTTAATAAATACCATGTTTAAGTTTTGTTATTTTCGATATTTTTCAATTAGTTGTTCGAGAAGATGTATAACTTCTATTGTTGATTTTTTCGATATAAATCCGAATTAATTTTTAGTCGCCATGGTCTCATTCCTTAGTCTTTTTGCTATTAATTTTGTTTATAGTTTCATAGTATGACTTATTA
>JBAMHZ010236257.1:0-13918 GCA_037177395.1 Alpinia galanga | reverse complement strand
GCTGGGCAGAAGAGGATGGGAGGATGGAGATTCCAGAGACATCTAGGCTACGGGATCGAGGGGCAAAGAAAGATGGAGATCGGGACAGATCTAACCGGAGCAGGAGGAGAAGAGGGGAGCGGTTGCTACATGGAAGCAACAGAGACAGAGATGAAGGCGATGAGAGCTCTGAGGAGAGCATGGACCAGGACGAGGAGGATGAAGATGAGGGCATGTCTGTTCCCGTGCGACTGCCGCCGTTGTCTCCTCCTCTGCCAAATCCTGTGGCTGCTTCTTCACCGCAACAAAATCAGCAACATAATAATCACAATCACCAGCAGCCGCCGCCCCGGAAGAGCTTTCCGCCAAAAGCAGTTAAGTGGAAGGCAGACGAGATGATCGGCGTCCCTGTACCAAGAAAAGCTCGTTCAGGTAGGAAACGAAGAGATGCTTGCGACGATAAATTTAGAATACCTCAAAAGACAAAAAAAAAAAAAGATCCTTTCTTCTTCTTTTTTCCCCCTCTTATTTTGCTCGTCGTTGTTCGCTCTTGGTTTTCCAGCGTCTACGAAAAGGGCACATGAACCTCCAGTTACAGGCGGCGGCGGCGGAGGCGGTGACCATATCAGTCATCAGGCTTCCATATCGCCCTCAAGGCTAAGCCCTATTTCCACCACCCAGCTTTCCCCATCTTCCTCCAACGGTTCCCTTCGTAAAAAGATGGTCTGGCGAATTCTTCTAACTTTTCTTCTTTTCTTCTGTTAGCTTTAAATGTTTGGCATGTTTATTTTATTTTATTTTTTGTTGTTATATGGTATCAGAAGCCGGTGACTGGAGCGAAACACCGGCCCCCAAAGTTCTCCAAATCTGCATCTTGCCAGGACGAGATCGAGATTGAGGTCGCGGAGGTTTTATTTGGGATGACAAGGCAATTTGACTCTCTTCCAAAGCAGGATAGCCACAAAATTGATTCAAGGGATATAGATGGTGGATCAGGCACTGAAGCTAAATCTAGAGTTTCATCACCTAGCTCAGTGTCTCCGTCTCCGGCCGCATATTCAGCTGCGCTTCCTTCTTCCAATTCATGTTCTTATCCTGCCTCACTGCCCACAGTTGGTGCGTTTTATGCTCTCTATGTACCTACTCCTTTTGTGGTAAAAAGAAAAAGGGTAAAAGGAAAAAAAAATATTTTCTTCTCTAACTTTTGTTACTGTTCGCTCTGCAGCTCCAAAGCGAAAGAGGCCAAGGCCCGTGAAATTTGACGAAGAAATCCCCACGAGCCTAGTGGTATTGCATAATCACTCGAATTTATCTGCGCCTGTAGCAAAAGTGGAATCCGAGAACCAGATTAAGCCGGAAGTTTCATCGCCAAAATCAGAAAAGAGCATGGCAACGCCTGTCAAAAATGGAGGTGCGCCACTTGTCACTTCGGTCTCTCAGTCTGGGCTCTCGGATGTGCAATGGCTGGAGTCAGCGAAGGCTGAGAAGTGCAAGATTCATGATCTGCTTCCGACAGGCAGGTCGAATTCGGGAGACAGGATGGAAACTACAGAAGAGCCTGTTTCTCGTGCAAACGGAGACTCGGATGGCAACCTCCTTGAAACTACCGCTAAGAAGAAGTAAGCTCTGGTTGTTGATGATGTCATTAACTTCTACTGGTAAATCATGTTTAATTCTCGACTCTATTGACAATGTTACAGTGCGCCGGAGATCCCTAATGAGGAAAAGTTTAAGTTCGACCTTATGGTGAGTGGCTGCGCTTCCTTGAACGTCGTTAGCAGATCTCGACATTCGGTAATTAATTTGAATAAACATGCGTGTTTATCGCAGGCTCCTCCCCCAGGAAAACTATCGCCAGAGAGGAATGACTTTAATGTTTTTGACCGAGATCACAAGCTACAGGCCCGGGATATTGACATGGTAGGAGGTTTTACTAAAAATGACCATAATTCGGAAAAAAATATTTTGACCTGTTCTAACTCGCCGCTACCAATACTAGGCACCGAAAATGAACAAGGATAAAGCAGAGGAAAAGCCCGCAGAGATTGCAGTGATGAGAGATGAACAGCAGACGGCGAAGTTTGGCGAGAAAGATGCTGATTTGAAGAAGCAAACAGTCATCAAGCAAACCTTGGTTCTTCCACTTGATTTGGAGAAGCCTAAGAAGGAGGATGTTGGCTTCGACAAAAGGGAAACTGCTAAGCAGCAAGCTAAAGATCCTAGGCAAGAGCCCAAACAGGAGAAATCTGGTGAGGGATTTTTTTTTTCCAAAAAAAAAGTTAAAATAATTCTTGTTTGATGTTTTGCCACCCGGATATCTGATATGAGATCTTTCGCTTCTTCCCCCTTTTTTTGCTAGGATCAGCCTCTTCTCTACATGTCCCTCTGACAGTTGGAAGTTGGCCAGGGGTTTTTCCTCCGTACGGGTAAGCAATTTACTTGTATTATGGGATTAATTTGAATTTGGCTTCTGAAGTTTTGATTATTCATCTTCTTCACCTCAGATACATGGGTCAAGTCCCACCTTTGCAAGCCACTGCTCCAATAAATGGAACGGCAGGTTCTTCCGGTTCCTTCCAGGTTTCTCCTCTAGCTCTTCCTTAGCGTGTTCATTCCCATGCCAAAGCATTCTTAGTAGTAGAGTCTCACTTGCTTCGGATAACTTATGTTGCAGCCACCTGCTTTTCTCCAAGCACATCCTCGTCCAAAGCGCTGTTCTACACATTACTTCATAGCGCAGATGATATCCTACTATGAGAAGTTTGCAAGGATGAATAGTTTCTGGACTGCTGCAGCTGGAGCTGCACCATTCTATGGAGCTAAGCCTTGTAATCAAAGTGTGATTCCACCTTCTGATAGTGCTCTTTCTGGACATCAAATGCAAGGAGCTTTCCTAGGTGCTAATGCAGGCGCATTGCAAGAAACTAAAGGGACACCAGTAGCAGCTTCGTCGTTGTCTGGTAATGGTGCATCGCAGGAGAAGATGCCACAAGTTAATAATACGAATATGGAAACTGCCCAGAGAAAGCAAGTCATGCTCCAGCAAATGCTCCAGTCTGGATCAACAAGTAATATGCCGGTAAGGACTCTCTTTGCCTATCTTCGTTTGAAATCTTGTTAAAAGAAATAATTAATTTTTTTTTTCGTGATTTTATTTTTGCTATCTATTTAGCATGGTCCTGCATTTGTATTCCCAATAAACCAGGCACAGTTGCTACAGCCAGCAGCTGCGGCATCTGGTCCTGGTAGAGCTGGGGCAGCGAAATCAACTACTAGCTCTAACGGTGAGATACGGACATCTGCGGCTATTAGTTCTGCAGTGGGTAGCGGTGTAGCTGGTGGATCAGCAACTCCGGTGAACTTGAGTTTCACTAATATGCTTCCAAATGATGCTCAGTACGTGGCTTTTCTGCAGAACTATGGATATCCTTTTCCTATTCCTGCCCAATTCACAGGGGCTCCATTTAGAGGAACAAGCAATGCTCAAGCAATGCCCTTTTTCTACCCTTCTCACATGCTTCATCCACAACAACTACGACCACAGCAGCAGCAACAAGCAGGTTCACTGCCACATGTTCAACAAACCCACCAAAATCCAAGCACTCTGAATGGGTCCTCACATAAACATTCCCAGCAAAGCACTAATGAGTTTCCAGCCACTAGTCAACGGCAAGATCTCATGTCCCAGCAAGGTCATTCTAGGGAGTGCAGCAAGGGCAGGGATGAAAGTCTTCCCTCTGCTGATGGTAAAATATCTCAATCTCAGAAGGGAATCTTATGTCAAACAATTTTTGAACCAATTCATCCTCAGAACTTTGCATGTGTGCCTAATGCAGCTGCTATTCACGCGCGGGGGCATGGCGATAAGCAGCCAATCTATCAGCAAGTACATCATAAGCAGAACATGAAGGCAGAATTGACACCTCAAGCTTTTACAATACCCTTTGCATCCTATGGTGGGGCTGTAAGTCCACCAACAGGTCTTGACTTCTCCTCCATTTCACAGAACCATGCCATTTTGCAAAGCCTTCCTGAAAGTTCTAGACATGGTTACTACCAGATGGCATCAGCTCCAGTTGCTGCCGCAGCTCAAACTACAGAGCAGAAGAAGAATAACCATGTACCAGAAGATGGGAAAACTATAGCTAGGCAGTCAATGAACACAAATATTAATGATGAAGAGGACAGAAAGATAGTAGGGGCTAGCAAGGTTAATCAGCACTCCTCCCTTTCCTTTGTTAAAGCAGATGTAGATCCCGCCATCACATCTGTTCTTGGTAACAGTATAAATGATATGTCATCCCGACAAGTAAACCTCATTCAACCTCTCACAAGTAGATCATCTGATCGTCCTGCATGCGCTACTCCAGCTAGTACTTCTCTCACAGCTACCACCATTTCTACTAATTCCCATCAACAGCAACAGCATCCAATTCATCTTCCAAAGCACCAGCAGCAACAGCTGCAGATGCAACACCATCTTGCACCCTCTCGTTCAAAGCCCTCAGGCTCGGGCAGCAGTGTTGCGGTCCACCCTGAGAATCTTTCTGGAGGAGCTACAATTACTATGTTCCCACATGCCCTAACTGGGTTTCCTCAAGCACTTATTCAAGGTGGGAGTTCCATCCAGTGGCCTCAGGGCAAGTCATCTACTGGAAGAGGTGTGGATCCTACTGGAGCATCACCTCCTCCAGTAGTTAAGAACAACTTCCTCCAACTGCAAGGCAGAGCATCCCAACAACCGCTTCCTTCTCAAGGCCACCAAACTCAGATATCATTTGGCAGTAATGGAAATAAGCAGGGAGGACAACACCTTCCCGGGGCATGTGGCAGTCCATCTCCATCTTCTGCTACAGTGGCTGTTTTATCACCCTCAAATTCGGTCTCAAGGAGTGCTGGTGGCAGTCCCAGAGCGTCTTCAAGTGTAAAACCCAGTTCTCAAACCTCTGCTATTTTGCTTCCTCAGCAAACTGCTGTAAAGCAATCCACATCAAGCTCTAGTTCAAAGTCAAACATGAGTAACTCTACCATGCCATCCATTCTAGGGCATCATCCTCAGAAACTTCCTGCTCTCAGTTCAGTCACCAAACAGCAGCAACAGCCTCAGCAACCAAAACAGCAATCCTCTGAGGCTCAGCTCTTCTTCTCTAATCCACATATGCAGCAGGTTCAATGTGCTCAGTCCAATGCTTCTGCTCATTATTATCATAAAAGACCATCTGATCAAACAAGACAAACTCAACAACAGCAACAACACAACTCAGTTCCATCTACTTCCAGCATGCTTTCCCTTTGTGCTCCTTCAGCACTAGCACAGGCTGGTGTTCCTGCAACAGCAGATCCAACTAAGGCCATGGCAGTGAACTCTCTGGCTGCAGCTAATAATTTGAAGGGTTTGCCGCCAACTAGCTTCCTCAATGCTGCTCAGCTAGCTGTGGCAGCTCACTCTGCCTCAGTTTCTCCTCGGCCTCCAATGTCTGCTACATTCTCATATATCTCTCTGCCACCATTTTCTGTGAAGTCTTCAGCTGAGCAGAAACCTACAGCCAGTAAATGTAACGTCTATTATTTTAAAAGTTGGAAACAAAATATATATATTTGTGTCTCATGTGAACATTATTTCTTATACAGGAACTGACAATTTGCAAGCCTGCTGGCAGCCTGAGAGCAATTTAGGCTGGAAGGACGAATGAAGCTTGGGCATATTGGCTGCATCAAGGGCTCATTGCATCTGTTCTGAAATCAAACAAGAGGACTCGGCTTTCTCATACTAATGCCCTCTGCTTTATCCAAGGAACTCATGTAGGGATATTTGAAATTGAAGGGTACTGAAATCTATGGGAGAACTGGACGGGAAAATGTAGCTGATTCATAACCTTTCAGCATTTTGACAGTGTATTAAAGAGAACGCAGAACAGTTTAGGGAAGACAATGACTGTGCAAAAGATGTCCTCTTACGTTTGATGCCGTCAAATGCTAACCACCATTGTCAACTGTTTCTTTTGTTTTATTTTAGCTCATCAACAGGACTGAGATAATTAAATTACTATCACACTACTTGTAGTTCCTCATCTTTTACATATGAATATCTGTTCTTTGTGCTGGAACACTTTTCGATCCATTATGAAATTTTTTTATATACTTCATTTATGTATTGTGTAAGCTGTATCTTTTGTGTTTGGTTGTTTAAACATCCTTGAAGCATAGTTTTTTTTTTTTTTTTACTTGAGTGAATGTGAATCCTTGCCATCCTTTTTGCTTCTCATTTCTAATTGGAGCTACCTAATTGTGGATTGCGTTTTGATATGATCTGGTTCATACATTTTACTTCTATTTGTTCAAATTTACTTTGAAAATCTTGATGCACTCAATGATGGTTATTTAGTTTTTGAAGTTTGGCAGGAAGCTCCTGGAGTTTGGCTTGCACATGAATATGCTATCCAAACATGTGTTCTCTAACGTTCTTGCTGGCTTAGCCACTGTTTGTTCATCAAATATTAAATTTGTTTTAATGCTGCGTTAGATCTGGTGGGTAACAATGTCCTTGTAGACATGAAGTGGCTAAGAAATAGCTAGAGAGACTCTTTATTATGAAATAATGCTGCTTATCTTCAATTCTCAGAGGCATTGTTCAAAGTGGGGGGTCACATGAAACTTGATGGCTAGTTTCCGACTCCATTATTGCTCCATCTCACAATTTCTTTAGTGCTCTGGTGGCCCACTGTTTCATTATAGCTAAGCATTTCTTTGTCAATTTTCTCTGGGTTTTATACTTGTTTTTTTTACTCTGATGGCTATAAAGTAATCTTTGCAGGAAGAGTGTTTATGGATGGTCAAGCATGGATGGTGGTATTGACTGGTGGGTACCAGATGACTTGTCTCGGTTGGTGCCACCAAAAAAGATTAAGCAGATCGCAAAGGTGAGCTCTAAAGCTGGTAGTCCTAGACAAAGCTAATGCCATTCTTTTCCCTTTTTCCCCCAAAGAAACGTCAACCAAACATCTTTGATCCCATCAGAGCACTCATTTATTGTGCTGCTATTCTCCAAAGACAGCACATATGCAACTTTGGGAGAGGACAACCATTGTGTGTTATGTGCTAACAAAAAGTTTTATCAGCATCGAGTACTGCAGGTGGGGGCTACAAGTGGCTCAAAGCTGCTCATCACTACTAGCGCAATTCAAAGTTTGGATAACGAGAAACTGGTGAGAGAGCTGTCCTTGTTCTCATTCTTATTGTGAATTTAAGAAACAGTGTTATACATGTACTAATCTATTAATTCTTCTTCTTTTTTTATTCCCATACAGATTATTTGGTTGGTTGGCATTTTCTAGTAAGACTGATTCAAAGGTCAGGTAAGAATTTCTTTTGCCATTTCATTTTTTATATATTTTGAGATGAAAATCATTGACCTGCTGCGCTGACCCAATAAATTAATAAGTTTTGTATGTTGACTTTTGGATCACTTTATTGGTTCCATAATCCATCTGTTTAATCCAGTTAAATGGTGCTTAATCCATCCTTTTCTGATCTACGGCAAGAAAAGCACATCTGGACAGAAAAGTCATTCAAAAGAACGAATAAAGTAGCAGTTTTTTATATCTTGGGGGAAAAGAAAACAACTACTCGATGAATCTAGATTTTAAGAACTAGTATTTATGTTGAAGTTGTAGCATGTCGCAGTCGGCTTGACCACCATGCTTGCTTAATGAGAAAGGCAGCGCAAGCGGTGGGCCAAGCCGCGGCTGTCATGCCATGAATCCGAGGACGTGGGGCCATTTTCAACCTTCTCATTCATCATCTCGGGCATTTCTACGAACATCTCTCCATCCTTGTCATTGACTAACCAACCTCGCACACTTCTGTAGGGTAAAACATGGGAAGATCGTGCCCCCCTCGCCATGAGATCAATATTTCATCCTTCCCTCGACGACAAGATCCAGATAGGAAACTTGAGGAGGTTGTCTACTCTACACTGATCCAGCAAGCCACCACTCTGCAGCAATGCACTTACAGGTGAACTCAACTCTTCCACTACCGGCTTCATCTTCTCAGATGTGTGTCGGCGTCGGATGATGCTTTTTCCATCAAGAAACAAGGGTGAGTGAATTGCTTCTGCCATTCAATGCCCTGTTCTGCTCTTCACTATATATATAGTGCTTATACTGTGACAATGACATTTAATGCTTATAAAAACCTGCACCGTGCCGCCTCAGCTACGTCCACTCCGGTCCACTCAGTAAGGAGATAACGGAGGAAAAATATATCAGAAGTGGACCATAAGCAATGAATGGCTTCCAACATAATCCACTTTAAAAAAGGTCGAATTTTTTTTTCATTATAAATATCATGATGCTGGCAGGGACCAAAGTTGAGATTTTTTCTTGAAAGCAAAGATTGATGTCCACCCATGGATGTGTTTGTGCCGAAAGCTATGTGGACTCAGCTTTGCCAGCCCACCCACTCTATCAGATATCGGAGAGAGAGAGAGAGCGAAAGAGGATAAAGATTGGTGTTGTGCGGCTACTTTCCAATTCAATCTTCAATTATTAGAATTTATTGTCCGGTTTCCGTGTCAAAATCATTCACTGACATCGACGTCATCAGCCATATGAGAACGCGAGATTCCAACCAGATCGTTATCCGTGCAATTATTATGGTAAATTATTCAAGTCTTTGGACGTGGGACCGTTCGCCTCGTGGTGGGAATGGCCGACCTCAGGCGTCGCTGCGTTCTTGGTGTTTGCTCCTTGTGGCTTTGGCTATTTCTTTTCCATGCAGCAAACAGCTCAGCTGATTTTTGGGGGTTGCCGTGGGGGCCTCGTGTCTTAATCTCGGCGTTGTGGGCAACGGATCAAAGTTGTTCATTTCATTATCAATAACTGTATGAAGGGGATTAGGATTTATTCTGCTGGTTTGTCGCCAGATTTTTTTTTTTTAAAAAAGGATTCTGACGTGCTGCAGGGTTGATCTATAAGTAGTACGGCTAAGTGCTGCAGGTATATACTACATACTGTGATACTCTTCTTGTTTATGTTCTTGGATTGCTTTTTCTGTCACTGATGATGCCTCATCACCAGCAGTAGTGTCCTGCTGCTATGATTCTTCATCACATTCTTGGCTGCATTTAGAGTTCATTAAACTCACACACACTCTCTCTCTCTCTCCCCTTTTCAGATTTACTTGCCTGCTTGTTTTCTCAAATTCAAAGGTGGTTCTGAAATCCAACACAAGACTTGGATCAGTAAAGGAAGCCTGCTGAGGGAACAGGTTTGTGCAAGGGAAGATGGAACAAGTAAGATATGAACTTTTATTGGCCATCATTGTCTTTAGTACCAATCTTGTCAACTAATGAGCATCATAACTCTGTTTTAGTTCTATAATTTCAGTGATTTAAATTCTTGTTGACCTGTAATTTAGGGTCAAACTGGTCACTAATCGACCATGTCCCTAACCTTCTATTATCCCTCTTCAATCTCCCTCCCTTGCATGATATGCATGGAAATTGCTATAATCCTTTTTTTGTTGATTCCTTTATTATTGTTGCTTGATGCCTTGTGATATTGTAAAGAAGGAAATAAAGCATATTCTCCTACCTGATATTCGTCGATCTCTTCTTGTTTTGCCTCTGATTCTTTTTGATTCTTCATGATAATATTGAACAAAAAGATGGCAACAGTCCCCATTGCATTCCATTTATCTGGAAGTACATCTCCCAGAACTTGTACTGCAGCCTCAGCTACTCAGTATTCCTCCATTCACTCCTTTGCGCCACGACCTGCTCAACCACATCGTAGGTTATCTGCAGATTCTGCCAGTTAAGCTCATCGCTTGCACCGTGAGCTGGATCGAAGTCGATTTGTCTATATAGTCCACGGCCTACAACAGTGCTCTTCGCCTTTCAAATGCTGACCGTACTTTTGTCGATCCTTAGGGGTGAAGATTAGGCAAGGCAGGACAAATTCGCTATCATGGTCTTAGAAATTGTAAGGGCAATTTTATAGTTCAAAATACTGACCTCGCTCCCACAGATATGGTGCAGTGGTAGGGTGTGTCTAGTTTGACTCTCAGATATTTACGATTTGATTCAAGCCATAATATATTTATAAGATTTTCCTTTAAATAGAATGATAAATCAAGAATGTGACAACTGCTGAGACTATCCATGTAAGTATTTTCTGATTTATCTTTATGGTCAGTATAACATATCTCACTTATGAATTATTTAGTACTTCGCTAGAAATCTATAAAATAGGATTGATCATCTTCATAATTAATTGAGCTGAAGAATTGGATATCAAGAGCTATGAAAAAAATACTGACCTCTGTTAAATTTTTAAGAAAGAGAGACTTGGTAAAATGCAAAGCTATACCACTCCATTAATTTTCTCCCACCAACCGCTACACCAACATACTGGTTCAATGTAACTTTGGTGTGCAATAGCATTGTTAACTAGTCTATGATTACTCCTCAACCCGTTGCATCTGCTAGGAAATATATTTTTTTGGGGCCCCACTAAAATAAGGGCCCTAGGCATAGGCCACTGTGGCCTATGCCTTAGCCGGCCATTATTTTTGTATCAGGTTTAGGCAAATACGTGAACTATTTTTTTTTTTTTTCTCCAAGATTAACAAAGTGTTATATTCCTGCAACCAAGGGTAATCATCTAATTTATCATTGTTGTATATAGATATTTTTGGAATCGTAGATACTGGTCTTTTTAGTTACTTTTTGTGCTTTAAGAGTTTCATTATTTATTTCAAGATGCTATTATAATACTTTGTAGAATAGATCCTTTCCTGAACAACCCGTATTGACACCGGATTGATCTTTTGTGATTATAATATTTCTCGATATAGAAGCAGCCTTTTGACCTTATTAATTTTGGGCTTTAACCTGTTTCCTTATGTTTCACAGAATGCTTAACCTAAAGTCACTAGGTTGATTGGTCAATCTCAATAGGTGATCAAATAATAAGAGTCATTGAAAATAATTCTCTTCATAAATTTTACATGTTTTCTTGTAAAGTTCAAATGACTTAACTAGCTTGATAGCTTCTGCTTTGGCTTCCTGCATATTGACTAACCAACAATTTTTTCCTTCCATTTGTTGTTCTTTGGAGTTGTGACCATGAAATTTTATAAAGATGAACAGTTTGTTCATTTGTATGGAATATAGCAACATGTTTTAAAACAACATTGCACTAGTTAATGTTCCATTTCCTTAGATCCCGATCTTGGATATCTAGAGAGCATAATTGGTGATTATTTCATAGTGTGTAGTCAAGGACGCCCATAATAAGCTTATGTTCACTGTTTATGTTTATCATGTATGGTTGGAAAGGAACGCCCCAGAGTGTTTTAAAAGATTTAAAACCATCTGAAACTATCAGTGTTTCTATCTCAATGGTTGTTGATGTTGAGATTTTCTAGATGATGACACACCTGTTTATGCTGTTGCTGTGTGGTTTCTCTTGAGTGATTCACGGACATTTCTGCTGCTTCTTCATAGTTTCTCGAGTACGATACAAACTGGCATCTCACAGAACTCTTACTGTTTGTGAAGAGTTGAAGGCTGATTCGGACGTGGATCGATCAAAAAGGATGCCCATCATGTTCGTGTTCAACTAGCTGGTATGAGGTTTTTCTTAAATGATACATACATAGAGTGCTTGTTATTTCCCTTGCACTCGCAGTTTGCACAAAACAAGAGATGCTTTTTTACTCAGTCGTCTGTTTTGTGTGAGCTGAAGTTGCAGCTTGGCTCACCATTGCTCTATAGCGATGAGACGAAGATACTGCAGAATTATTATTTTTTCCAAAAAGTTAGAATAAAATCCCTTGTAATAACATATTTCAGGAGCTAGCTGAAGTTGCAGTTTTCCTTTCATGAAACAGTATCTCGCTCTATCTACCTCAGGAAACATGTATAGATATACATATATTCTAATGCAAAAGTTAATCTAGAACACAACAGAAGCACTAGTTTTAATCACTCCATCAGCCAATAAATATGTTTTCTAATGCAATTTAAAATTGCCATGCCAACTGCCATATCTGCATAAAATATTACAGAATTGACTTGATTTGTCAGAACAGTATGTGTGCTTCCAATTTAATATTATCTCATCAAAGTGGTAGTTAATTATATATATTGAATTCAATGTCTCCCCAGGGAACTCGACGAGTGGATCGAAGGAAAAGGTACTAATTATAATATTACTTTAATTATGTGCAAGGAATGGGATATATTGATTTTTCTTGTTAGAGATGTGAGAAAATAAACTAAATTAAAGTTGAAGGAGTGATAAATTAAGAAGAGCATTAATTAATGCTTTGCTCGCTTATTTATTTTTTGTTGAGGGAATTGAATGAATCACACAATAATGCAAGGTCGAGTGTGGTCAATATAATTGCATTAAATATAATTAAATTAATATCAAGATTAATATAAAAAAAAATTGCTGAGGTCAGTTGGAGATGTTATTGTCATTATATTTCAGTCAAGATATCGATCAAATAAATACAATTTTTGTTATTATCTATTTTTTTCCCCAAATTTAAAATTATATAATATATACGTAATATAAAAATATACACGTGTATGGTAGTTTTATATATTTAAATAACAAATAAAAGAAATGAGATTATATATGTATATATATGGGCCGTCATCTTCAATTGTTATTTTTTTTAAAAAATAAATAAATAAATAAATAAATATATATATATATATAAAAGAATGATCTCCTACACAACTATTATGTGAGCACTTATGAGCACCATCATTATTTATTATCTGATCTCTTAGGATTTAGGGATATATAAGAATAATCGCCTAATCTATCAAGCTGCTGTTGGTTTAATTATAAATATTAATGAATTCAATTCATCGTATTTACTATACAAGTTAATCTATCGAATAGGCCTTGCAAATTGTTGGGTGGACCAATCGAGTTAGGAAAACATGTTGGGTCAAGAAACATGTGGCATTAAGTAGGTTGCGGGAATAGGTTGGTCGATATAAATATGTCTCAAGAAAAATATATTTTAATTTTTATTTTTATAACGTACGATTTTTACACCTTTTTGTTTTTGTTTTTGAGAATTTATCAACATAAAAAAAGGCTATAAATGTACCGCACGCTCTAGTGGTTGTAAATGTTTAATTTATTTACATATACACAAACTTAATGCCTTGACAAAACTATGCTATAGTACTATCAAATAGTATACTTCGATATAATTAAATGTCACACTTTAATTAATCAAGTGTTATACCTTAATTCCATTATTAAAAAAAAAAGGGGGGCCAAAAAGATCAATTCACACATGTTAATAGAATTCTCATTATTAGAAAAGGAATTTCTTTTTAAAAAATATAAAATCATTACATTTAGTATTACATTAAAAATGTTTAAAGTTGCAATGTAAAAATAAAATACTCAAAAGAAATATGAGAATCATGATTTTTAAATTCTAAGTGAGACGAATCAGGATTCAGGCCCCTTGATCAAGCTTAACATGCCATCTGATTAATTCACATTTAATCACACTCATTAGGAGGATAAATTGCTCCTGAACGATCGCTAATTGGCCCTGTACAAGCTTTCATCCAATACCAATTAATCTTAATCCCGCCGTAATTGTCGACACACCAAATTAGTTTCTCATTATTCATCCAAAATTGAATAGATTAGTAAAATACTGCATTAATAATAAAAAAAATGTTATAATAATTACCAAATAAACAAAATGCTATAAAAAAAAAAAGTATGACTCCACATTTCTGTGCTAGTCGCTTTGGGTTCCTGATTTATTCTCTTTTTATATACTTCATATGTAGGGGCAGTAATGAAAGACCGCTAATGTAGCGGTTCCACATTTAAAAAAAAAAAAAAAAAGTTTACTTCATTCAATAACAATGGATAAAAAATAG
>JBAMHZ010236148.1:0-13918 GCA_037177395.1 Alpinia galanga | reverse complement strand
CTGGTCTACTGATCTATCAAGACTTTCCTGCACTCTTGTTATATAGGTCAGAACACAAGTGAACCTAACTTTAGACTGAGGTTCATACATCAAAACAAGGAGTAGTGCTTACTGCACTAACACAGAGTAGATATGATACCATCTCGAGTAATATATACTAATTTGACTATATAAGACATCATCCCGGAGTAGCCCGATTAAATAAGAAACTCGGTCTGAAACATAAAGGTCGCTGAGATAGACAAGGGTCACCTGCCGAGACATAAAAGGTAGTCTTCTGTCAAGACACAAGAGGGTCTCCGGCCGAGACATAAGATGTAGTCTCCTGCCGAGACATGAGAGGTAGTCTTCGACCGAGACATAAAAGGCAGTCTCCTGCCGAGACAAGCGGTAGTCTTCTACTGAGATACAAAAGGGTCTCCGACCGAGACATAAGAGGTAGTCTCCTGCCAAGACATAAGAGGTGGTTGGACCTGTTCCCTTATAATGTGACCGAGCTAGGCCCCGATCTAGTGGGCCTTAAGGCCTCGCATAGTTTGCACCCGTATCAGGGAAGGACAAATAAGGAAGAAAAAAATTAACCTTTGTTGGGAAGAGGTGAGCGAAGGGGAGGAAGAGGGAGGGTAACTTTTATCCTTTTTACTCATAAAAAGTAAATTTTTCTTACATCCCAATTTAAAGTGTAAATTTTTCTTTCCCTTCCTTTCCTTTCTTTTCCATTACTTATACTCCCTTTACCCCATCCAAACAAAGCCTAAAAGCAAAAGCCGTTTCATAAAAGTCCAATAAACTAATGAGTGATTAAGTATTTGAGAAGTCGCGTAATTGCAAAAAGAAAAAAATTACGTATAATTAAGTGAATTAATCTAGTTTAAGAGATGCCTTAACTATGTAAACCTACCTAAAAGTGCATCTAGATAACCTATAACCTAAAGAGATGCGTCAACATATTTAAAAACATGCAAGCCACGAGACAACAAATTCACACGTCGATCGTGTATTGAAGTTGGTTAGTCAGGGTAGAATCTCAATAATAACAATAATTCTATGTACATTGTTGTCTGTGATAATATTCACTTAGTGCTCTCCGGACCGATTTCATAATATTTGAAGAGATACAAATGATCGTGGAAGGGTGGTGACTGGCGTATGTAAATGTTACAGATAGATAATGAATCAGTCAGTGTCATCAGTGTTGATTATTAATTTCAAAAGTCAAAGATTTATCATGATTTACATTCTTTACGATGATCCTGAAGCAAACTAATAGGGGCCGCTAGGTTAGAAGACATATAAATTATAACAATTGAGTGACCATTTAAATGTAAAAAAATATTTTACCCTCAGGGGTACAGTGGAGAACGTAGTTCGATTCTCTGTTCAGATAATATTCAATGATAAATTTTAAAAAAAATTATGGGAATAACCCTATATGCAGGAGTTTGCCCATGGATAAAGTAAGACTTTGGTGTTGAATAATTTTTCAAGGATAACGTGATTGTGGAGTCTAAACTGTATTGTTAAAGCTGTGAGCGCTTCCTCTGGTGTATTCTAGTAATTGATAGAGATTGACAGGGGCTCTGACCTTTTTCAACTTAGTTGTTGAAAGAATATCCTCGTAAAATCATACGATTGAGTTAATAATTCTCATAAATTAATCAGATTGAACACTCAGATACCCTTAATGATTCTGAAAGCGTATATTATTGTCTCATGATTTATTAGTTGTACGTTGACTTATCAATTTTATTATTACACACTTTTATATTTTTATGTATACCTAAATCATTAAAGAGTAATCCAGTCAAAAGTCTATTATACTTGATTTTATTATGCTCTCCAAAAAATTATTTTCGTGAGTCGAATCCTAACTTTAAAGTCACAGAAATAATTTTTACGACTTTAAGTTAGGTTGCGTGCACCTAAATTATTATACATTTTAATTTCTTAAATACTTAAAGCGGGGCACTCCCTGGCCGCTTTTTTAAATTATTAACATTAAAATATTATTTTTTTAAAATAAAATTTTTATATAAATTTTTTTTCTATTTTTTTAAATGAAATGATTTACCGTGCAATTACGATATACTATATGCTGCTGATATTATTGTGAAAAAGATGATTTATTCGTTCTTAGTGTCTCCGTTAACTAGTCTTATAGTTAATATGGAAGGGATAAATTACAAAAAATACTTTGTACCTAACTAAGGACTAATACGATAGAAGGGTAAATATCAAAAAAAGACTTACAACTCTTGGATATTAATTCTTGCTCTCTTATGTAAGTTTACTACTGTGCTAGTCACAAAGTTCTCATATGAAAATTATGCCGGTGATATTCGAACTATGATTTTGTAACAATCATAATTGGATTTAGTTAGGATGTCAAATGATCATTTGACCTAACACTCGTGATTTTGCAATAGTTTGACCATGATTTTGCAGTCGCTTGGCTACTATATCATAGCCAATTCTATTGTAAAATTGCTATTGATCAACATCGAGCAATTCCTTGACAGTTGAGCCGATTGCAAAATTACGATGGCTTGGTTGATGGTCATAGGTCAATTTAGTTGAGATAAATAGGCAAAGGCAAATTAAGAGTGGAGGGATATTGAGCCCCACGAAAGAGGAATAATGCAGCTGCATAAATCGAACTGAGCCCTTTTGAATTTACTTGAATGATCCGTGGAAATTTTATCTAGGAGAATTATGAGCTCTTAAAAAAAATTGAGACCCAAAATTAGTAAGACCGAAGGCTCAGATACTTAATGTTAGTAATAAAAAAAAGAATTGAAAGATTATAAAATATTTAGAAGGTATTTGTGAGTTAGAAATAAATTAAGAATATTAGATATTTGAATGAATATAAGTATTTTAAGAAGACTAATTTCTTTCACGTTTAGAGAATTTAAAAAATTTATAAAAGAATAATTGAAATTTTTATCAAAAAAGAAGCAAAAAATATTAAAATTTTAAGAATAAAGAAGTAAAAAAAATGAATTAGAAAAATGAAGAAGAAGTAAAAATATATTTATAAGTAAATTTTATTTTAAAAAATAAAAACAATTATTGAACAATAGTTAAAAATTAATCGTGGTTAAACAGCTCAAAAACAATATCCGCTGTTGAAACTTGAACGACTCATTTTATTACCATTTAAGTATATTTTTTATTAATTAGATTTTTTTAACAAACAAAAAAAAATACTTTTTAAAATTATTTTATGAAAAAATTAAAAAAAGAATGACTCCCCAAAAGAAGAGCTACTCCCTCTGCCACTGCTACTGTGCCACATCACCAAGGAGCTCCCACTGGAATGCTCTTATATGTTCATAATATTTGAAGGCGATGCTGAGCTATTGGGTAGGATTCATCTGTTTTTCATATTGATCACTTTTAAAATTAGCTGGATTGCAAAATTGGAATACTTAAGTATAAAAACAGGTGAGGGAATTTTAAAAAATTAGAGCATTATTTAGTAATTTAAACAAAGTAATGGGTGTGATTTAGATATTTAGAAATTTAGGTACTCATTCATTAAATTTCTGCTTTGGATTAAAAATTGAACCATTACCCTCATTTATTTATCTATTAAATATTGAATACGCCATCAAACCCCTGCCACCTCTTGTACGAGGCGGTGGGCCTAGTTTCTATAATTAGCTAACATACAACTACACTTCTTATAATGAAAAAATTAAAAAGAGAAGGAAAAAATATAATAAATACCGAAAGTTTTATATATAATCTTGAAAGAATTTCCGTCCCACTACTTAGACATTTCCCCACAAAATATAAAAAATATCTAATGGGCCGGGTTAGCCCCGAAAGCGTTTCTCTATATAAACAGGCCAACACATATTGGCCCAATGGAAACACATCGTAGTCTCTCTCCTATGACGCCCCATTCTTCATGGTCCTGGTCGCCTCACCTGGAGGTCAATCTCAGCTTACCCGCGGATCCCCGTCAAGCACTGCGCACGATCCGCATTCGTCGTCGCCTTTGCTCGTAATTTGTACCCTTATTTTAATCCAGTTTTTACAGATTGATCTGAGTAGCTTGCGCCCTAGATCTGCTTTCAATCGAGCTGTCGCCCAAGTCTTCTACCAAGAGGTTCGCGCAGCTGCCCCAAATCGCGGAGGCCAGGTCCTGGTTTCTCTGGATTTTCGTTATTTTGATTCCTTCGTTTTTAAACTGAGTAGCAATTTCTTCCTGATTATCGACCGCGTTTTAATTGAATCTCGTTTGGTTAGGTTAGTGTGGATGGAGTTGCTAGATTTGGTTTCTAACTCGTCTTAAAAGTTGTTATTTCCTCCAAAAGACAATAGGGCATACGTGAGTCTTCTTCCGTAGTAATGATCAAAATGGACACATAAAAATAAATTGTAACAGGCATCATTTCGCTTATAATCACCGTGATCGGGATTCATTTGGGATTGAAAGTACATGATAAGGTCCATTTTGGCTAGCAAGAGTGTTAATGTTTAGGGAAGGATGTTATAGATTGAGGGTCAAACTGATCGGCATTGCTAAAAAAAGGTATATTAGATTTTGCTTTTCATTTATACCACATTCTATGCACTTTGTGACCTTTTCATGTTTTGTCGACTTTTATCTCTCACCAGAGCTTAGAGTGGGATAGCTGAAGATGCCAAGGTGTAAGCATGGGAAATATTAGTATCCATTTGCCATCAGTGAGGCGTGAACTTAATATGGGATAAGTTGTCAATAACTTGTGTAAGATGATAAGACCTTTCAAGCAAAATCTGGTACTGTGATAATTATAATTTAATTTAAAATTGTAAAGAGAGATTCATATATCTTAGGGATATGTGGCTGTATATAGAGCTTGGCTGGCGGAAAGCATCCTTGTAGCCAACCTCACATACTTAGGAGTAGGGGTTTCAGATGGGAATCACTGTTAAACATTTAGATCCTAATTTAAACTATCTATCACAGTTTTTGGGCAGGAAGAACTTGGAGCAACTTTAGAAAGCCAGAATGTATTGAAGACAATATCTAGTACCTATAGTAAGTAATAAAATTACACCAATTTTTTTTCTAAGACAATGTGTCTGATATAAAACCCTGTGTGTGTTGACATACCATGGATAATACAATTTATGCTATCTAATCTATTAATAACGGGATAAGACTGAATGTGACATTGTGGTATACCAACAACGCCCTGAAGAATATTTTTTATCATTCTTCTGTTAATATTGTAAATTAAAAACAAAACTGGACACTGCCAAGTGGTATCTCAGATTCCTGCATGTAGATTTCAACAATTTATCTTTTTTCTTATTTCAATGTATATAACCATGAGTTGTAGATAAATGATCTTGTGAAATTAAAGTGCTAAATGATTCATGAAAGAGTGTGTTAAAAGTTTAATAACAATACACACACAAGCACATGCATGTGCGCGCGCATATATATACATATTGTTGGATGTTGGCATCTCACTCAGATGTTCCAGAAAGGAAGAAAGTTAAAAAAATCAATCATGGTGTCAGATGGTTGAAGATACTTTTGAAAACTAACCATTATCTCCCAAGGCTGTAAATGAATAGGATGATTGCAAACAAGCTTAATACTTAACTCAATAAAAGCTCGCTTATGTTGGTTTAACATTATGAAATATATAAAATGAACAAGCTTGAACACTAGAGAGCTTGGTTTGTTAATATTCATAAACAAACTTGTAAATAATTTATGAACTAACTTTTTTATTAACTTGTCCAAGTGTCAATATATGATCACATTTCTTTTATTTTTTTATATTCAAATACTTAAAAATAATACTCTACAAAATTTTATTGTTTTAACTAATTTATAATTTGTTAAAATGATATAAATGTCATTGTTAGATCAATGTTGAAAAGCAGTTTAAAAAACTACAGCTTGGCCCAAGCTCTATAAGATCTTTAATATCTCGAATAAGCTTGATAAGAAAATGAACAGCTTTGAGCATAGTCAAACTCAGTTTAGCTTGGATCAGTTACTCTCTTAGATATCAAAGTGCAGAAGCAATTACTGAACCATGTTGAAGATCTCTAAATGCAACTGTAGACCATTTTTAAGTGTGTCTGCTCGTTGGGTAATCTTTTTTCCTTTGCTCCTATTAACTTCGGCCTCTTATGTTGAACATGATGGAGTAACTAAGGATCAAAATACTATGATTCTTAACTGATAAATGTTTTAGTTTACCTGTTATGTTGGTCCATCTGTCTTCTTAGTTTGATTCAACAGCCTATCTTCAATTTAATTTCACAGATATGCAGCATGTAATCTGGTGGCTTTGATATAGACCAAATTTTCGTTTCATCCAGAATTTCCTTGTTTACACTATGGAATCACAACAACGTGAACATCCTTCTGCCCCACCTGTTACATCCCCTGGCAATCAAAGTTCTTCTTCTCCTAGACAAAGTTCTTCACCCCAAGGAACACAATCTTTATTTTCAGCTACTGGTATATCCTCGTGGGCCAAAACCCTTAAATTTCCACAAACATCAGACCAAGAGGAGCAGCAGTCTGGAAATGCAGG
This sequence comes from Alpinia galanga, assembly GCA_037177395.1. Taxonomy (NCBI): domain Eukaryota; kingdom Viridiplantae; phylum Streptophyta; class Magnoliopsida; order Zingiberales; family Zingiberaceae; genus Alpinia; species Alpinia galanga. The sequence continues at coordinate 7,361 of JBAMHZ010236148.1, read as the reverse complement.
AAAATCACCATTGTCACGACTTACTAGTGGATTTGGATTGCGCTTATCCCCCAAATCCTCTCAGTCTGAAGAAACTGTTGATGAAGTTGCCTCACCAAATTCACAACCTGGTGTGTTTGGATCCTTTACAAAAGGTATAGTTGATACATCTAAAAGTGCTGTAAAAGCTGTTCAAGTGAAGGCTCGACACATGGTTTCTCAAAATAAAAGGAGATATCAGGTGATAATGTTGCTCCTTTGGCCTGTTTACGTGTATATCATCTGTTCTTGATGTAGAGTTGTTTCTTCTATGTGTTTTAACCTGTAGTTTTTTGTAGATGTAGGGAAAACTTCAGATTTCTGTAAATGATGTATAACTCCTCTTCTATTGTTCCAGGAAGGTGGATTTGATTTAGATATGACATACATTACTGAGAATATCATTGCCATGGGTTTCCCAGCAGGTGACTTGAGTTCAGGTTTTTTTGGATATGTTGAGGTACTTTGTTAGATATTAACTCGTTACTGGTGCTAACTATTGTTTCTTGTTGAGTACATTATAAAGCAATATAGATTTTGTAGGGATTTTATCGCAACCATATGGAAGAAGTGATCAAGTTCTTTGAGACTCACCATAAGGTTTGTGTTGTGACTGTCATTTTGTAATTCATTCCCACAGTTTTTTCTCTCAAACTATTGAAAAGAGATTTAAGCTAGATATTGGTGTGAGAAAAAAATTTGAAGAATAACATCATCATTGTCAAGTTATGTTTGTTCCAATTATTTGTGGTTGGCTAAGGCTGAAGAAGGTACAATTTAAGATATATGCATAATTTAGACAAATGTGAACAAAATTGATCCTTAATAAAAATGAGCAAACTAGGTGGATCTGATTTCCCAAGAGTTGAAATGATACTGTCTTACTGGCAGAAAGCAGAAAATATAACTAAAATTTTTGAAACAAACGAAAGGATAAATATGCAGATAAAATGAGCAATCAAGAGTAGACTTAGCCAATACCTACAGTGATTAAGAAAGAGTGGCAAAGAAAGCAGCAACAACCTTGTCCCAAAGTGTATCTTTGGAAAATATGCAACTTCAGGTGAATCTTTCACTACCTAACAACCTTGTCCCAAATGGATATAATACCTCTCAGTCAACTCTGAATAAAGAGATTGCCAGCGAAAGATCTAGAGGCAGATAGTTTCTGGAATATGAAGCTTGCTAGGTGCCCTATGCTAGAGGATCAGTGGAGCAGAGGAAGCTAATACATGGTCCTTATAAGATCCATTGGGGAAGCTGTAACTGATAAAGAGACAAATTAGAGCTACGATCTGAACAAAAAATTGTTCCATTTCCAATATGGTAGTCCACACCGTCTTGGACAGTCAATTGGGAAGACAGAATGCACATTCAAATTCAAACTGAGTGAGAAAGTTGCAAACATCAAACCAGGCAACTCCATGTGTGCATAGAGCTGCAAATGATGACTCACTGCCATTTTCCATCTCAAGGGTGTTATGAGTGTTGAAATCATGAAGGCGCAAGCTGCCAAAACACAATGGCTTCAGGCTTTTTTTGAACCCATTAACATTTCTGTGAATTGTGTTTATCATACCTCCAGTAGCCTCTGCTTATGCAACTGAAGAACAATGATAATTTGAAACAATGCTATTTTTAGTTGTTAGTATAATTTTCCATGTGATACTCCTTTCAACTCAATTGCTATTTGATTATTTATGCCTTGCATCAATTTGATGCTGGTCCACTTACAATTCTGTTTTTCTTTTGTCAATTTTCTGTAGCTTATCTCTGCTAAAAATTGTCGGTTGTTTTCTAGTATTTTGTACAGTTTGTTTCCTTTTGAATTCATACGTAACCTGCAACTTTTTGCAAAAAATTTCTAATTGATTTTCTCATTTATAGGGAAAGTATAAAGTGTATAATCTATGTTCAGAAAGGCTTTATGATGCATCTTTATTTGAGGGAAAGGTATGCTTTTGAATTTGTTTTGTGTGTGTGTGTGTTACTCTTCTCTTTCCTTTCCCTAGAATGTCTAAACATGTATATGTGATTCATTGAGTGCTTTTGTGAAAAGTATCTTAGTTCAATTAATTCTACAACTTTCTCACTAACATGCTATTTAGGCTGAGTTTGCCATTGCATTTGCATTGCAAAAGTGCATCTAGGAAAGGTACTTTTTGATAAATGGTGTTTTATGAAAGTAATTCAGTGCTTGACAACCTAACTCTCAAATTGATTTGCAATGCTATCTATAGTATGCACAGGAAACAATTTTCGTTCTAAACACCTCCATTGCATAGCACTTGGGGAAGCATTACCAATCCCAGCCTTAGTTTTGATTTACCCATCAACATGAAATAAATTTTTATGGTCATTTTTTCATAACCTAGCTTTTTTTGTTAGATCTGCTTCCTAGTTGGAGTACTTTTTCACTCTAAAAGATCATCTGTCTTGATATCTTCTCTACTCAGATTCTTCAAGTAATTCCTTTATAGATCTCCAGACTTCAGCTAGGTATTTTTTGAAAACCTAATCTGCTTCTCTTTGCGTAGTTTTTTGTTCTTCTTTCCAAACAATAAAGAGAGTCAAAAGCCTTTGAACTCCAGAATTTATCCAATTCCACCCATGCTTTTCATGTTTCAATATGGAGGATTTGAAGCGACTTTAAATGCATGCTGCGGAAGAACTAAGAAATTTTCCATAATGACATCTTAAGCTGGCAACTTATTTAGTGATGCAGGAGGTAGACTTGTTAGTGTTAAAAGGAGAAAAGCAAATGAAAGAAAGATACTCAGAGGATGGGAGCTTACCTCCCTCCATTTTTCCTGGTCCCTTTCCTAATATTAGCCATCTTCCTGTCTTCAACTTCTCTTCTCTTTCATGCTTTGTTTCTGTTTGGGAGAGAGAAGATTGTGCTGAGATTTCATGCCTACCTAGGTTTCATGGTTGGTGATGATAGGCAGTCATACTCCAATTGGTTGACATTTTTTGTTTCTTAGACCCACTCGCTTTCAATATATTTCAATGTGGATAAAATCAAAGAGTTACTAGGGTCAAAGAGTCCCTATTATTTACTCTATGCTCAACTGGTAAGGACTGCTGTTTCACAATTTCAGCTAAACTGCAATGCATGATACTCACTTTCACATTCGTATTCTTATATGATGGCTCATCTCAAGTGTTGTGATTTCACAGGTGGCTTGCTTCCCTTTTGATGACCACAACTGCCCTCCAATTCAGCTTATTATTTCATTTTGTCAAAGTGCCTACTCGTGGTTGAAGGAGGACATTGAAAATGTCGTTGTTGTTCACTGTAAGGCTGGTATGGCAAGGACAGGATTGATGATCTCTAGCCTGCTTCTATATCTTAAGGTAAGGACTGGTTGAAAATGTGTCAAATAATATTACTTATTGCCTCTCTCAAATTTGTTACTTATAGCTTGTATTTGTATAAACTGTTTCCCATTTCTACAGTTCTTTCCTACTGCTGAAGAGTCCATGGAATACTACAACCAAAAAAGATGCATAGATGGGAAGGGGCTTGTTCTCCCAAGTCAGATTGTCAGTCAATTACTTTATTGAAAATACCTATAAGGTATTACATTATCTTAAGATTTTGATTTTGATTTTCCACCTTTTATTGCATTCAGAGATACGTCAAATATTTTGAAAGTATCTTGACATACTTCAATGGGGAAAATCAGCCAGGCCGTAGGTAACTTATCTTTCTAGTTTATAGACTAGTTAGCTTATCAAACTTGTGTCAGTTATACTGACAAAAATGTTTGCTTCTTCCAGGTGTATGCTTAGAGGTTTCCGTTTCCATAGATGCCCTAATTGGATCCGGCCTTCACTTACTGTTTCTAATCATAATGGTAACAGCTAGTTTGACTTCTGGTTTTACTGTTTGGATCACATTCATTTTGATCACTTAAAAAGGATTTTTCTCATCATTTTACCTATCTAATTGCAACTATTTCTATCTTGTACCTCCTAGAAAATCTCTAAATCGAACAAGTACTGTACTAAGGACAAGAAATGTATTTATTCTCACGTGTTCAAATCTTGTGACTTGAGCTTTCTTCTTGTGTATTACTAATAACCCTGTCAAGCACATTGACATGCTTCTTTTCACCCCAAGAATGGTTTGCAATGAAAATATTGCTTGTAGGAACTCTACCCGTCTAGCATGTTTGGTAAAAATTTTTGACATAAATTCATTTGGTAGTAATTAATCCTGTCAATGTTCTAAGGTGTGAATGTCAATGTAAAACTCTTTATTATATTAGGGTAACATTTTTCTGTAATGGGAGTTTTTTTGATGAAGAATGCAATTAGTTCACCTTCTCAACTTAAGTGCCCCTATATCTATCCCTGAAACATGGATTAGTAATCTTAAAACGTATATAAAGATCTTGGTGTATACTAAAAAAGGCTTTTTAATTGTTTCCTTATCTCCTAAAAGGCTATGGAAACAAACTTAGTTTGATGAAGCTCCTATTTCTAAACATAGTAACCAGAGCCATGATGATACTTGTCCTTAGCAAAGTGCCTAAAATACTGAGAGCATGGAAACCACTAGCCTCCTAAATGGACTTTGGGTTAGGTTAATCTCTAATCACTTTAATTTTATGAGATCTACGAAAAAATATATTGTGTTGAAATAATGAGCTCGAGGAAGATCACTTGAGGTTGAAAGTTGAAACAATATTATCTTATATTGGCATAACTTTTTAATTTGAGGGGCTTTAAGAACAAGTTAATTTGGTGTTATGTGCATACAAGGGTCGTAAGAGAGTGGCTTGTTGAAATGGTAAGCACAGATTGAAATTTTGTTGTCAGTCTACATAGGTTGTTTTACATATTGATCGACGCCCAGAACAATCTCAAAATGGTTGTAGTGCGCCAAACTATGCTAGTGGGAAGCTGCAGTGCTGTTGGCAATGACCATGACACAAGGATGATGGTGAGGTGACTCGAGGGTTCTGCGATGTTGATGAGGTTTTCAACATTCACAAGGGTTTTATGAGGTTGCACAAGGGTTCTTCTGCTCCCTGATTCTTCTTCTCCTAGGTGCCTCATGTTGATGCACTTGGCATGATGGTCCACTAATACCATCTTGTTTTGGCCGGGGACCAAATCCTCAGCTCAAGACGAGTTTTCAAACTTGGGTAAGAAATTTCTAGAGTTTGCTTTGATGCTGTGTGATGCTAAGATAATAATTTTTTTTTCAAGATTGGTACTTGCCATACTTGAAAGGATTAGAGTGTCGGGCAATTAGTTCATAATATGTCCAAAAAGTTAGTATTGTGGAGATGGGAATAATAATATGCATGAAAAGATAAAATCAGAGCTACTACTTTTCATGAGCAAGCATGTAACTCCAGTACAACAATAACAAACAACAGGGACAATGACATTCAAGTCTTATCTTATTAGGTGAAATCGAAAGCATGTAACTCTTGTAAACAATAAAAAATTTAATGAGAGAAAATATGTTTGAGATGATATAGTCATATTTAATCATAACTAAAGGGGCAGCCCGATGCACGAAGCTCCCGCCATGTTGAATTGATTATCCTTTTAAGAGTTGAAGGTGAAAAATATAAAAGGAGATAGAAATAAACTTAGTTAATGCAATTAAAAGTGATTTATGCAATCTAAACATTGAGGTCTTTGAAGGGATATGACCATGTAGTTGATCCTAGGTATGAGATTGTGCTCATGGACGTATTGAGGTAGGTATTTGAATTTTGTATAGATGTGCTCTTATATGTATGTAGCTTGTATTTCATGATGCAGCGATATACTGACATAGATTATTTGAAGGTTGGCATTGAATTTAATATCCATTATCCAATAGTTGAATCTTAGAAATTTTTTAGATGTTAAGAACCTATTTGGTTCATAAATTTTGTTTTTAGATTTTCATTCCGTGGAATGGAAAATGCAAAAAGTAATGATGATTCACTTTTCAATATTTTGAATTTTTGAAAACGTGAACTGAAATGGAAATAAGAATTACAATAATTTTTTAGGTAAATTATTAATAACATAATAACTATAATATAATATATTTTTATTAATTTAATAATATATATAGTACTATAATAACATTACATGGTATAATACTATTATATATAATATATTGCTATAATTATCTAAGAATATTCTTTTATTATAATAATATATGGTATAATGCTGTTATAAAAATGCCACAAAATATGATCTATTATAATATAATTGTTATATAATATCTACATATTTGTGTAATGAAGAGGAGCTTTTGCGCAACGGTAAAGTTGTCGTCGTGTTACCTTGAGGTCATGAGTTCGAGTTGCAGAAATAGCCTTTTGCAATGTAGGGTAAAACTACGTTTAATAGACCTAATGTCAATTTAAAACTTTAAGTCTTGTTGGAGTTGTGGTATATGATCGGAACGATACAGTTTCAGTACCGTATCATACCGTACTGATACGATTTCGATACTTTTTTAAATATATTAATTAAAAATATTTTTATTAATATTTAATCTTTATAGATACTTATTATTAAGTTATATTTGATGTTGAATGTTGAGTTTAAGTTTTGATATTATCTCGTGTGTGTTTGATTCTTATTGAGTAAAAGTCAATTAAGTTAACTGAAATTCATCAAGAAGGTTTAAATTATATTTAATTTAGATATATTTTGATTAATTTAAAATTAAATCTAATTTATATATAAAATAATTTAGTTTATTAGTAGCAATGCATTTTATATAACAACAATAACCAAGTTTTATTCCACTAGGTGGGGTCGGCTATATGCATCCTCCTATGCTATTGGACCCTATCTCTAACTATTTCATCATCTATATTTAAATAAATTTTATCTTGTTTTATCGTGACTAATCATGTCTTCTTTGGTCTTTCTCTTTCTCGTTTGATTTGCATATTTATAAGAGTTTCACATAGCTTAATTGGAGCATTTACTGATCGTCTAAGTACATGTCCGTATTATCTTAAACGTGTCTCTCGAAGTTTTCTTCAATAGATGCAACCCTAACTTTCACTCTAATGTTTCATTTCTTATTTTATCCATCCTCGTATGTTCACACATTCATTTTAACATTCTCATCTCCAGAGTAAAATTTTCCTTTAGTTTTAAAGGTACTTTACGATTACAAAGAATATCTAATGCTTTCCTCTATTTCAATCATCTTGCTTGTATTCTATCTAAGTCATCTCTCTCAACCTCTCCATCCTTTTGCAAAAATGATCCTAAATATTTAAAACTTTCAATTACATACAACTCATTATTTCCTAACTTAACGATTGTCTTATTGTATCAATATTACTAAATTTAAATTCCATTCG
>JBAMHZ010236038.1:0-13918 GCA_037177395.1 Alpinia galanga | reverse complement strand
TTCAGGGATTTGAAGACATCAAATATTCTTTTGAACAATCGTGGAGACTTAAAGATATGCGACTTTGGTTTGTCTCGCCAGTATGGAAGTCCATTGAAACCTTACACTCCCTTGGTTGTTACATTATGGTACAGGTATGTAGCACTTGATCTTTATACTCTGCTTCGTTTTTTTGTCCCCTGATCATCTAGTTCATGCTGTTTCTTTTTCTTTTCGGGGTGTGTGCGCGTGATATTGTTCTGTCTGTGTAATCAGAGAACACCGTTGCTTTTAATTAGTGTATTTCTGGATCCTGATGCCCTTAACCGTTTATTGTGATAGGGCCCCTGAACTTTTACTGGGAGCTAAGGAATATTCTACTGCAATTGACATGTGGTCTTTAGGGTGCATAATGGCAGAACTTCTATCAAAGGAGCCACTGTTCTGTGGGAAATCTGAGCGCGATCAACTTGACAAGGTTTATCTTCAAAACAATCTTCTATAGTTATAACTTTATGTTTATCTCCTTTAATATAGTCTTTATTACAGATATTCAGAACACTTGGTACCCCTACTGAAAGCATATGGCCTGGATTTGCTAAACTACCTGGTGTTAAAGTAAACTTTGTCAAGCAACCGTAAGTATTGAGTCTCTAATCCTGTTTTTGTTTCACTATTGCATGAATCTTGAAAATCTGTGCCTTTGCTTAGGTTATTTTGACACCATTCTTCCCAAGGCCTAGTGCTATGGTTGATTATGCCTAAGTTTGATTGCTTGCTTTGGTGGCTCTCAATTAGGTGAAATGTTCTATATTATTTTAGTTAATTTACCAAATTATTTCTTTTTTCAGGTATAATAAACTGCGTGAAAAGTTTCCTCCCACATCCTTTTTTGGAGGTCCAACCCTCTCTGAAGCTGGTTTCGATTTATTAAACAGACTTTTGACATACAACCCTGATAAGGTATATCCTGAAATAACATGACATCAAGGCAATTCTATTGCTGAATGTAACTACTATTCATTTTGCAATATTAACTTTACTTCTGAATGCAGCGAATAATTGCAGAAGCTGCTCTAAATCATCCTTGGTTCCAGGAGGTTCCTTTACCAAAGTCAAAAGAATTTATGCCTACTTTTCCTGCTCAACATGCTCAAGACCGGTGTGTAAAGTTATTCGGCAAAAATAAGCCAAGCAACTGCTTCCCTACTTTCTTCAACATGTAACCTATCTTTGAGCTTCATCTTAATTTTCAGACGTCAAAAAAGAATAATGAAGAGCCCAGATCCACTTGCAGAGCAGCGGAAGGAGCTACAACAAGGTGATCTGGGTCTTTCTACCCTATTTGGATAGAGAATGCTTGCAAGTTATCACTAGATCACGTATGTCTTTCTACCTGATTTGGCTAGAGGACACAAAAACAGCATTATTCAGTAATTCCCTAGGCTAGACATTATTCCTGTGACACTGAGCGACCTTTTTAGTGTTAGACAGCCATTGAAATCTTGTTTAGCAGGCACTTGACAAAGGATATTGTCTCCTTTAGCCACCGAAACAACGATAGCTATGTCAAGGCATTTTTTTTGCAGCACCAACTATAATGTGCTTCAAGGTGTGATGTATTTAACTTTATCCCACTGATTAATCCCCTTTGATATATATATGCACAACATTTGTCTTGAAAATTGTAACTGCTGCTTCTTAAGATTGGACAGTGGGAAGCATTATCGATGTTGACCATATTTCATTCCGATATTTTTTGATTTTTCGTTGTGTTTGCAAGAGTTGACCAATCAGAAGCTGTGGATCATTGGTTGCTTCTGGTGCACAAATGTTCGATAGCTCTCTTCTCAAAAAGGTAATTTACAAGCTGACGCTTAAAATAAGGAGTATTATCACTTCTGCTACTATGTTACCCCAACCTCCTTTGCATCCATTTGTCTTAATCTGGTGTTGGATAGGTTATATCTAGTATTTATGCATGTATTGTTGATGAAACAGTACCATTTATAACATGCAAGCTCGGCATCGGCTGAAAACTGTACGGTCTGAGTAGTAATTCTTTCAAGATTGATTGCTGCTGGGCTAGTGCACCATATTGAGTTTTTTCGAGACTGACACCTGCAGAATTTGTTCAGCAGGAATATTCACCAAAAAGCTAGTATTGTAAGGATGCTCTTGCAGATTGTAAGGATCTCTTCATGGTTGGTTGCCTCTCTTCATTGGCAAATGAATCTCATGCAGATTCACAAGTGAGTCAGGTGATACTTTAGCTCTCATTCATCATTCTCTCTTATAATCTATCAGCAATTGCCTTTGTATTCATTTTTTAAAGTCAATACGCTAGTATTGTATCTATCATGTAGCTGAAAATAATAACCAATTGGAATCTGATGAGTATGAAAATACTTCATTTTAATTATGCTTATTAATTTTGCATCCAATTGTTTTTTTAAAATTTTTTTTATGTAGTTATCTACTGTTCTTATAGTAAAATCAGTATTCTCAATGTTGGGTGGGACTAATGACCCTTATGAGCCTCAAATAAAACGAACAGCTGGACACAACTTTAGGGTTTCTTAGAAAGGATTGAGGCAAGCAGATCTAAATCAAGAAGCATGAATGCTCAATCAAACTGATATTGGTTCTAATGCAAAGACTTATTTATGAAAATAAATATTTGTTGGTAAACTTTAAACACAAGAATATTGTAAAATTTTTAGAAAAAAAAATCAAAAACTAGTATAAAATAAAGACAAAGGATTCATACATAGACACCATAATTTTTATATTTGTTTTCTAAATAACGTATTTACCTTTTTAATACTTAAGACTATTAAAATAATTTTAAAATTTCTTTACATGATGAAGTTTAATTATTAAAAAAAAACAGAGCACTTGTTTGGGTGAAATTTACAAAATATTTTTGACGCACGAAGATATTCAAAAAGACGTTGTAGATGAAGTTCATGTGTTTAAACAGTACAATGAAGATACTTGAGGAGTCCACCTCCAGATGTTTTACCCCATTTATATAAAAGCTACACAATCATAAATGGCGGTTTCCCTACATTTTGTGGCGTCCTAAGGAATGACTACAAAATGATTATAGCCATTAAACATGCCAACCTTAATGAAATTAAATTATCATTAACTAAATTATATGTATAAACGCAATTATATGTATAAACGCAATTATATATAAATTTCATAAGGTTATTAAATAATTTATCAATAACAAAACCATTTTATAAATACAAAAAATGCTTTTTCATGCTTTATATTTCAAATCTATTTTATATGTATAGGGATTTGTACGTGACACTACCTTTTTTTAGTCGATAATTTATTTAATTAATTATATTATATTATTATTTACCATGTTTATTAAACACCTATAAAATATTATACATATACCTGTGTTATAATTTTTATCATTCATCACAACTAAAATATTTATATACACAAGTTATCATGCATTTTATCTAAAACTAATATTTATATGTTTAAAAATATAAATGTAACGCTATCTTTTAAGTTGATAATTTCATTAATAAACTTTCATTATTATTTAATAAAATTTATTAAATGCGTATACAAGATTTTACATAAATAAAAATATAAATTGTTTCTATGTTATTATTTTTCCGACTGATTGCGATTGGTAGTATTTTCGATTTGATTTTCAAAACATTGAAGTAAACTCGCTACAATTATAAGTATTGGACGGTATATGACAACATTGGAATATTAAAGAAGAGCATAAATGTCAAAAAACATTTAAACAATTTTCAAACTTTTGTTCCTGTATAACGAATACACTGAAATTTCCGAATTTAAAATGATATATCTGCATATTTACAAAATTATAACAAGGGCTAGTTGAGAGAACACGCGGAAAGAGAGAGTCCATGCTTACTATTTTTTCTTCTTCTCTTCTATTCAATCTCGCGACTTCTTTGTTCTTGTTCCCTTCCCCTCGTTATATTCTATTAATGTCGGCGTCCATGATGAGCTAAATCCACCTCTCTTTCTCTTCTTAATTTCTCCCGAATAAGAATTCCTCAGATAGCAAGGAAAAGCTTCCCTCTGTCTCCCTCTCCGGCGCAAAGGTGAGGAGACCTTTCCCTACGCCATCGCTATGCTTTGACCTGGTGTATTAGGAAAATTGGGATCCGGATTACTGCGTTATTGGATTTTATTTGATCTGGTTTATTGGTTTGGATCCAAAAATTGTTTTTTTTTAGGGTTCTTGGAAGGATTTGTACCATATTTCTTTTTTTGTTTTTTGTATTGAGGGGTATTGCTGATTTGATCTTTGGGGCATGGGTTGTGGACTATTGCAGGTACGGTTGCGATGACTATGGCTGCGGTTTGTGCGGAGCGAGCGACGAGCGACATGTTGATCGGCCCGGATTGGGCGATCAATTTGGAGTTGTGCGACATTCTCAATATGGATCCTGGGTAGGGTTTCGGTTTGCTATTGCCTCCTTTGTTGTGTTTGTAATAGGTCCAACTTCGTTCGATTTGTTTGTTTCTGAGAAAGGTATAAACTTCTGTCAGACGCAAATGTTATATACATGAGAAACTTGTCGAGATTCACTTTTTGGATGAAACAAAAAGATATATTACAGATGCCTGAACATTTTTCTTTGGAAGTAGGATGTTTATGGCAGCTTAAGCATTCGCTGAATAATTACTGTGTACTTCTACAGTGGTTTCATGATCGCTATTTTAAAGTGAAATTAAGTTGAAATAAATAGTAGGTGTCCAAGTTGTTATACACGAGAATTTCTAGTTTCTACCAATATGCTTCTAGGAGTAACTTTTAATGATTCAATTAATCTTTTCTTCTAAACATTTGTCCTCACACGTAAGAACACCTTGAATCTTAACAAATATGTGTGGCTCCTTGTAAATGATAATAGAGACAACCATGAAGTAGGTTTTCAAGCTTGCTTGACATGAGAATGGGTAAATTATACAATTTCTTTACTCTATGCTAACTTCATTACATTACGCTTGCTCCTGGAAAAACTGTCATTTTTATTTCCACTTGCTCAATTTCTGTAGTTCTCTTTTTGTGCTGTTTGGTTCAAATGATTGAAAAAGTTCATTGCTGAAACCTCTTCCATAAATCTCTGTTTTGAGGAGTAGACAAACAAAGGATGCATTGAAGGTACTTAAGAAACATCTTGGAAGCAAAAGCCCAAATGTTCAACTTCTGACACTTTCTGTGAGTACATATTGTTCTATTTCGGGTAAAATTTGCCACATCTTGAAAAGGTTCATCTTCAATTGTTGACGCTTGAGTTTATGCAATTCATTGCTGTTATTCTATCATCTAAATATATATAAAATTTCCCCTTGATATTGCTACCTGTTTCTAGAGTTTTATGTCTATAGAATAAAATCAGTTGCTGCCAACTTTAATTTGTCAGTCATATTTGTGCAATATATGTAATTCAAAATTATGGAAGAACTATTATCATCTTTGTATTTGAGTTAGATTACTCCAGCAAGTCTATGTAATGAAAGTATGGCATTGCAAGCCTTTAATTCATCCATGGATTATGTAGCTCCATGTAAAGAAAAACTTATTCGTCATATTATGTACCTACTGATAAGTAAATAAACTTGGGACTGACTATGTTCTCTGAAACTAAATTTTGGATTAGCTATTTTTTCATGGGACAGTACACATCTGTGTAACAGCTGGCACTACTCAAGTTTGTGGTGATAACATTGTCATACTTAAAATGCCAATTAGGTGCTGGAAACTCTAAGTAAAAATTGTGGAGACACTGTTCACCAACAAATTGTTGAGCGGGATATTTTGCATGACATGGTTAAAATTGTTAAGAAAAAAGTAAGTATCACTCGGCATACCAGATTTTTTATCAGTTCTTTTGACATTACACTTTTGCTCCAGGATGCTAATTCTAGTTTAAAATTTTGTTTGCAGCCAGCCTTAAATGTAAGAGAGAAGATATTAGTCTTGATAGATACCTGGCAGGATGCTTTTGGAGGAGCAGGAGGAAAATATCCTCAATATCATGCTGCATACCAAGAACTTAGGGTATGTTTTTTCCCCCATTTGTCACCTGGTTATTTGCATTGTTGTCCTTGCTAGTGTGACAAATCATTCCCTGGATGGGGGATATTTCCATCTTTTGTCTTTAATATCTATTTGGTTTGCTGAAATTTGAAAATTCATTTTCATGTGAAAGTTCAATTATTCCTTATTACCATTTAACTCTTAATTTTCTTAACAAATGTATATATTCTTAGAATTTATTTTGATGTTATTTATATACTAAAAACATTTTAATCATTTGTTTTTTAGTTCTAAAAAACTTATTTATAAGACAACTATGTAATTTCTATTAGTAATATATTTTTCTCAATATGGCAATAGAAATTCATGCCCTTGTTTGAGTAGCATAATTTATAAATTTTTTTCACCATGGAAATAGGTTCAGATCACATGCTTTGAATTAGGGAAAATTGTTCTTATAAAAATTTCTTACACTGTCAATTGCATATTTCTTTCATTTTGTCTTGTATTTGTAACTGATAAGATTTTCTGCATAAAGGGTGTTTGTTTCTCTTGTATCTTTTTGGCTTGGAATGAGACACAATTGTTCTTTTCTTTTTGTCATCAAGTCTTATCTGCTAACAATTTTTGTCATGTATGGTTAGTTTATGTTGCATCAGTAATTCAGTTTCTAGCATATTTACTTGTGCGATTGTAGTGTGATTCATTTATTGAGATAACTTTTCAGTTGTGATTTTCCAGTTTTTCATATAATCCTTCGTTTTGTTTATGTAGGCTGCTGGAGTTGAATTTCCTCCACGTACAGAAAATGCTGTGCCATTGTTCACCCCTCCTCAGACACACCCTGTAGCCCATCAACCAGCTATATCAGCATATGAAAATACTACTTTAGAAGCTTCACTTCAGTCTGAAGTTTCTGCTCTCAGGTTTTTGGCTTACCGCTTTCAATTATCTATGAGTTTTCTGTTTAAGCTGTCTTAACTCTTCTACATGGATGTTATTAATGTTATGTTCTACTAGATTAGCTTAATTCTTTCTCTCTTTTGTTATCTACTTCTAAGACGTTTAGGAACTAGCATGGACATTTACACATTGTGTAAGTGTAAGAATCATGATTTCTACTACTGAACTCCACTATTTACTTTCTATTGTAGCCCTAAAGTCAAACTTACAACTGTTCATGCAAAAGTTCTGGGACCCAGACTACACAGATGTCCCCCACCAGTCTGGTTACTTCGCATGACAAAATTAAGATAACCCAGGTTGACCTGGCTAGTTGAATTTGTTTGTCAAGGATTATTTTTATTTTATTTTCAGATTTGAATTTTTTCATATATACATAATTTGTCTTTAATAATTAAATAATCCAAGATAGCTACGGGGTCCAAAGGTTCGGTCCATAGATTCATCATTCTGACAAATGAGTTACTCGAAACTCTACTGGATCACCTTGTGGACTAGGTCTCATAAATATAACATGATAAGTGATAATTGAGGAATGCCATTTTGTTGGAAATAGGTTACATTGGGCAGATGTTTCTAGGTAGGAAATCAAACACATTTCTTTTTTGTTTTTTCACAAGAGAACTATGGGAAGATATGAATTGAAAATGATAAAGAAGACCAAGATAAATTGCTCTTGCTAATCGAACTGGAGAATCCTTGGAAAATTAGTTGAATTTTGTATGGTACTCAAAATGGAGAAATTTGCTGAAATTAATTTGTATTTAGTTTACATGATACTCTTAGATGCTCTATCTGAAGAGGTTAAGCTTATTTGTTTAGGTAAAATAGTGTAAAACTCCTCTTGAGTCAATGGGTATTTTATTCATGCATCACACCTAACTACTAAGAAGAATCTTTTCATTGAAATGGTAGCATCTAGTATTTTCAGCAAATGCATACATATGATATCAAGTTCTTATAACTAAAACAAGTGATGAAAATATTCTGGAATGAGGATAGTCTTAACTGTTATAGAAATTGAACTATTAGGATGAAGCTCTAGTGATGGTGAGTTTACAAAGAATCAAGATAATCAGCATTTATATTAATTTGGTTAAAACCAAGAAAAACAAGTCTTGATTATTGAGATATTTTAAAAAAATCATGAAAAATAGGAGTAAGACTTGTTATTCAACGATAAAAGGTAATAATGAAATAACAGGGACATAAAGAAACTAAAAAAAAAAATATTTCTCTTTCTATTGAACCCAATTCACAATTAAAAGACCTGTAAGAGAGGCACGAAGTAGGAAAGGAAGCAGGTGATGGAACAAGACGATGGCAACCACATAAATTGGTTGTTTTGGCAGTGAAGTTATTCTGTGGAAAATATGTTTTTTGTCCATTTTTGTTAATCCAATAAGGAATTACAAGTTATCGTGAGTTTGGTGGTGACTTGTGGAGGTGTAATGAAGGTGGCCGGCTTGGGTTAAAAAGTGAAAACAATGCAGTCAATATATTTTTTATTACTTTTTTCTGCATAACTTATCCTAACAGTTGGGAGGATAAAGCATAATTTGTTTATCAGGACATGACTTGTTGAATAAAATTGCAACAAAAGCCACATAAACAAGTAAAACATAATCACCAAAACAACCAGCTAAGATTTACTCTTACTGTATTGATCATGTTCTCTATATTTCGAGCATAAAGAATAATTTATTTATCAGTTAGCCTCATGATAAAAGGTTACGAGGATCATGACTTCAACCTTTGTCATATCTATAATCTTCAATTTTGGTGAAGTTTACAATTTAGAGGCAACCTATTGTCTTGATGCAGTTTGCAAGACATTCAGAATGCTCAAGGAATAGCAGATATTTTATCTGAGATGCTCAATGCATTGGATCCTAAGAACCAAGAGGTACACGGTTCACTTTCTCTCTTTTAGAAATCAAAGTTAGGATAACACAAACATCTTTACACTCTCCATCAAACTATCTCATACTTGTTCAAATTATGTCATGTTGTGGACTTTTGTATTTTTCTGTGAAAGAAATAGGAAAGTTTAGACCAGTGGTTTTACTTGGTCGTAGGCAATCATATCAATCATTTATAATGAATATGATTTTTATTGCCACTGGATATTATACTCTAGTTGCAAGGGACTTTTTTAGAAAGAAGTCAGGCATCACAGATAATACATCTTTATGAATTATATACTTTTGCATGCCAGGACATAAAGCAAGAAGTTGTTGTCGACCTTGTTGAGCAATGCAAGTCATATAAAAAGCAAGTCATGGTTCTTGTGAATAATACCGGGTATGTCTAGAAAAGTGATAAACAATATGTATAAATGTGGACTTCTATGAACTGTTGGTGTTATTGTAATATTTTAAATTGAGCAGGGATGAAGAACTCCTTTGTCAAGGTCTAGCACTTAACGATGAACTTGAGCGTGTACTTCAACGACATGATGATATCATCAAAGGAAGGACTTGCAGTGGTGTACCTCCAGTTGCTGCATCTCTGCCTATTATTAATTTAAATCATGAGGATGATGAACTGGAGGATGATTTCTCTCAGCTGTCCCTCAGGTATCATTTATGAAGGTTCTCTGTTCTTCTCATGCCTATCTTTCTGCATCTAGTTTTACATCAACTCAGAATTATCGATATTATATTCTAAAAACTATTGTCTAGGTGATATTTTTGTGTGGTTTCAGCAAATTAAATATTATGTTATTGCTGCACGTAAACTCTTATTAAAACCAACATTAGCTTTGAGTTTTCAACTCTCTTTCTTGTTTCATCTCCGCCATGCATCCTTTGAACTATTCCCAACTAAATGAAAGTTACAATATTTCAATTGTCAAGGTAATTCCAAGCTCACATGGATTCTGCTTGTTGGCCTCCTGTTTATGTAACAAGTAAAATTTACATTTTTTTGCTAAAATTTGTAGATATTTCAAACCATTCCTATAATGCAAGAATTAATATTTCAAATCATTTAAGCTTGTGTACTACTTATGACTGCTTCACATTGGCAAGGTACAGATTATGATAAAAATATGTTCTTTTGTTTGTTTAGCTATTGATTTGCATTTTCATCTTTTGGAGCATCTGTAGTCCTTTGAGTTATGTGTAGTCGTGTTCAAGTTAAATTGCCTCCGGAAACCAAGGATTCTCATGCTGTGTTTTTGCTAGCTGGGCAAGGTGACTAGTAATCCAAAGTGACTATTCATTTGGATGGAGTTGCCCTCCGTCCCATTAATGCATTTGGTTTGCTCTGGTTCAATTAGGAATTCTAATTAATGTTTCACAGACTATAAGCTTAAAGGTTGTGTAATGATGTGTGAACCTGATAACACATGTACTGCTGTTTTTCAATCTTGGTCTAAATAAATGATGCCTAAGTCATAAACAAATTCCATTGTTATACTCTTAGTTGCTATGGGTTAAAAGGATGCAAACTATTGTATGCGTATGTATCTGGGTCTTATGGGTATAGCAGCTGTGATGTTCTCAATCAACATTTCTCGGTTTAACAAAAACTAGATATTTCTCCTGTTTGAGGACAGAGTAACCATCTCCTGAATCCTAAAAAAAATGCAAAACGAGAAAGCAAGTTTTTGTTAGTGCAAATAAGATTTACATATCTCCACAATGGTATGATATTGTCCACTTTAGCCTAATCTTTCATATTTTATTTTTGGACTATACCAAAAGGTCTCATACCAATGAATATATCTTTTCATCTTATAAGCCCATGATATTTTCTGTCTTACTAATGTGAGACTTTGATTGTACTTCCAACAATTTCCCTTCAAACGAAGGGCGACATTGAGCTCACCCTCAAGTTTATCTGTCCTCGAAGGACTTCCTTTTCTTGATGTCCAATCCTTAACCCATCGGATCTTTCTGCCAACTGTCTAGTCCTCCTAACCCAGCTGGGCTTCCTGCTAGTTGTTTGATCCTTCTGATTCAATTGGACTTCTTGTCTCATGTCTGATTCTCTTGATCTGGACATGAGAGCTTTTACTTCTTTTGTTCGAGACTCATGGCTTGACATAAATCATTGGTTCTGATACTAATTGTTAGTGCAAATAAGATTCACATATTTCCACAATGGTATGATAGTATCCACTTTGGACCTAATTCCTCGTGGTTTTATTTTTGGGCTATACTTAGAAGGCCTCATACCGATATGATATCTTTTCATCTTATAAGTTTATGATTTTTTTCATATTTTATCAATGTGAGACTTTGATTGTACTTCCAATACTCCTAACAGTTTATAGATGTAAATAAAGCACTTCTTTCCTTAATTAACTGGCAAAAACTCAATATTGCCTCCAACAGGTAAAATTATTTTAAAGTTAATTTGGACAATTATACTAAAGAAATGATACTGTTTAGCTTGTTATTGATAAATGTTGAATTTAGAATTATGTGATTCATCAACTTGGTGGACAATTGGACGCTTGCTCAGCAATGATATTGCTATCTTTTTTCATTGGGTACATTTATTTTCTTCATGCACGTGGTCGGATCTGCGAGTTGAAGTTTAAACATTTACTCCTTTCATATTTGTAGCTCATTTTTAGCTTCTTGGTATTGAAACTGATCTGACAATTATGCTGCTTATGATATTGACAATTCTGAGAATTTATCTTCATTCCAGTCTCAGAATTTCAAATTTTAGTGAAAACTGAGTATTTTGGTTCCAACTCTACCAATGTTAAGCTGCAATTTAGCAAATTTTCTTTAAATGGATGCAATATGCATACTTAATAAATTTATCTCATATTTTACATTGCTCCAGAACTTCAAGGGACAGTGCTTCTGGGAATGGTAGAAAAGTTTCTAGTGCCAAACCACCAAGCCCTCTTCTCCCCCCACCTCCTCCTCCAAGGCCAATTGGCACAGAGTTAAGCACGGTAGACTATCTGAGTGGTGATGCCTACAGATCAGAACAATCATTTGATGCTCCTGTTAACACACTGCAACATACACTTTCCCCACCTCCATCCAAGTCTTCAGATCCAGCTCCATGTCTGGAGTCTTCTAGCTTGCCCAGATATGATGAGCCTATTGAAGCAGAGAGATCCATTGTCCAACTACCGAAGGCTCCTTGGGAATCCCAGACTCTTGGTTCACTGCCACCCCAGGCGCTGGATTACAGCAAAAGAGAGCAGGTTTTTGAGCTTCAGAAGGATGGCTCATCTGGTGGAGACCCCTTATCACCTTACAATGTACCTGTAACTCAATATCAGAACCCAACTTTTAGTTACGATACTTCAAGTTTGGATCAACATCATAACCAACAAAGCTTCAGAAGCCAGGACGTGGCACCGGCAGCCAGACAAACCAAGCCAGAGGACGCACTCTTCAAAGACCTGGTTGACTTTGCCAAAGCGAAATCATCTTCATCACCCACTGCACCCAACACTCGTGGAACTCGCTGATCATTTTAAGTGAGAAGCCATTCATTTCGTCGCCCTTAGTGTTATTGGCCAGCCTTAGTGAAATAAAGGGGAAATTCTCAGTTTGGTCTATGGTTATATATGAACGAGGTGAACTGCATTTTCTCTGGTCATTCTTCTTTTGTAATCAATGGCTTCCTAACATCAAATGTTCTATAAAATTTGTGTTATTGTTAGTGATTCATTTCTGTACACCTCTGCTCGAAGCATTGAACCTCATACGTTGCTTGAATCTATTACCAATCTATTCTGGAAATCGGCCTACAAAATGTGGACTCATCCAACTAAAGTGGATTTTTGAAAGAATAAAACAAATAAAGTCAGCATTTAAATTCAAGCTTACTCGTATTTACAATGGATATTGATGCGGTCGGTCTGTGCAGTATTATGTGACGGTTAAGGATGATTCGACTACAGTAGTAAATTTTTTAGTCTTCTATCGTATGTTTTTTAGTCTTCTATCGTATGAAAAATTAACACTAGGTTAGACAAGTGCATAGAAGAAGAGTAAAGAGACTAAAAAAGCAGTAGAAGAATGTTATAATAATAGTAAAAAATGAAGAGTATATGTAGAATGAGAAATGATTAATTAATGCTCTTTTCCTCTTTTTTTTCTTTTCCTTTTATGCATAGAACGTTATCTTCTCACGATCACCCCTACAACATTTACTGTCAAACTGTTAGGGGACAACTTTTGCACATGAGGTCTATATAGACTGTCAGGTGGCGAGGAATGATGACATCGTTAGGCCGTTAGAAGAATAATTTTTACGAGGAATATTTCTTTTTAGAGTATGAAGCGTTTCTGATGGGTTGTTATAAGAGTCACATAAGAACAGACTCTAACAACCTACATATGAGAATCTTTTCTGTGTTTCCTTGACGATGGATTCAGGGTTTTTCCTATATGCCAAGTTATTTTATATCGAGTCAATGCTCTCTACCTCTGGCCAAGCCATTTTATCTTGATTGAGCGCTCTTCTCTTCTGGCTGAACTGTTCTACATCATCTTGATATTCTTTCTCCTCATTGAGCTATTTTATATCAGTTCAACACTCTTTTTTCTAACCGAGTTGTTCTAGTTCAACTCGGCATGCTCTCTCTCTCTCTCTCTCTTTGGTCGAATTGTTCCACACCAACTCGACGCTTTTCTCTCTGGACAAGTTATTCTGCATTAACTCGGTGCTTTCTTTCTTTGACCGAGTTATTCCGTCTTAACTTGACACTTTTTCTCCTTATCAAATTATTCTATTTCAGTTCAGTGTTCTTCTTTCCTGTTAGTCTGCTTTCCTTGGATTTGAACCTTATTATTATATAGTCATTAGAACAGTATAGATATCTATGGTCTTATGGCATTCGATCATCCTATTTAAATAGATTTTAATATTCAAAAATTGTAAATACCAATCTCATCCCTTGCGCTTCTATTGCAGTAACGGGGGAGGGGAATT
>JBAMHZ010235825.1:0-13922 GCA_037177395.1 Alpinia galanga | reverse complement strand
TTAATGGGTCAGCGGAGATCGGACATCGAAGAAAGATTTAGCAGATCAAGTGATCGAATGCTGAGCAGAGAAAACCCAAACAGGTCTGATAAATTGGATGTTTGACAAATGATAAGTGAGGTAAGCTTCCAGAGTGAAGAAGTTCTTCCAAAAAGAAAAACAGAAAAAATAGATAAGGACGAGTGCTTGTTATGAGGACAACCTTAGGTGACGATTCAACTAAGGATTCCATTTAAATTCCGAAGTTGAGATCAGACAGCTGGATGACTGTCAAATTATATTTTATTTAATATATCATATGTTGTGCTAACTCTGTGATGTAGGACTTAGTGATTAGATTCATTTGAATATGGGCAATCAATTTGGTTCTAGACAACTAGGGGTCCAGGCAACTGGATTCAAGATTTAGAGAAAGTCCAGATTCAGTCCAACTTTCATGTCGGATTCAGGCAATCTATAAACTTATGTGAATATTGAAATTTACATAATCATAAGTTATCTACCTCATTGTATGTAGATGTTGATTGGTCTAGAACTGCTTCGGAACTCTATTGTTATCTCTGATCCTCGTGGAACGCTCAATGTATCTATTAGGATGATTGAGTAGTCAGCTTTGTATCATAAGATACAATCTCACTACACCCTAAAACCAAGACTAATTACATCCATCGAAATTCTTTCCTCATCGAAATTAATCCCTAGATTTTGCTCAATACTATATTCACTAATATGTTAATCTCTATGAAAAAACATAAAAGATTAGTCGGTGAATATATATAATAATAATGATATATTGTCAATTGGTCTTCCTTTTTCCAAATATGAATCTATTAGTCTCAACTCACTTGCTTTCCTAGACCTATCCTTCAGACCTCAATTTATTTTCCAAACCATCGGTAAACAGACTAAAGTAGTAAACACTAAATCAAAACCTCAAAAAATGGCAGAAAGTAATAAGGGAACAAGAGATCCCACCTAAAAGATCTCAGATCTCACAGTGGGGCTCAAGGATATTAATTTATTGTCTCAAGTAATATGAGTCTCACTTTCCCTAATCGATTTATCACACGTGGTATAAAATGTGTCACAGTGTTGATTCTCATTTCTCATAAGGGCATATGTTAGATTTCTCTAACACTGTGTAGATTTAAGAGTCAGTCTACACATAAGACTCTACCTAGAAATCTCAGAAAGAGAGTATCTCAAAGACAATATCACAAATTACAGGTGATATCTGAGATCTCAAACCTAGCTACTTACAGGCAGCATGGATGTGACTACATCCATTCGGTCATATCACACATGACTCATCCTGAACACATATCAGGGTGCACTATAAGAAATTTAACTTTCCACATCGCGCAATTATTTTATTCACAGCGTATATTATATGTTGCACAACGCCAAGCTGTTGAAAGTCACTAGACATCAACAACGCATAGCCGCACACTACAATTAAGTGCATTCACAACGCACGGCTGTGGTTAAATGCATTCGCAATGCATGGTCGTGCGTTATGTTTAAGTGAATTCACAGCGTACATCCATGTGCTATGGTTAAGTGCATTCGCAGCGCACAGCCGCACGCTATGATTAAGTGCATTCACAGTACACAAACGTGCGTTGTGATTAAGTGAATTCGCAGCGCACAGACACACACTGTGGTTAAGTGCATTCACAGTGCATAAACATGCACTGCGGTTATGTGCATTCGTAGAGAGTAGTCGTACTCTGCTATTAAGTGGATCAACGAGACACAATTATAATACCAAATATAAATAATTATAAAATCAAAACTTAAACAATTATAATGCAACACATACCACAGACTGTAATAATACCACATACAAATACCATATAAAATTATAATATCACATACACAATTATAATATATACCAAAAATAACAATCAACATCACACTTAAGGAAAACAATAATTCACTTAGTCATAGAAAACAATCCAAACTAGTACTAGAAATTTATTTACATGATTTCTTACTACAAAAAGTATATGATCAAATCAATAAAATATATATCTGTCATACAAAACTATAAACTTTGATAACCAAGCAACTATACTTCCTATTGCATCCTTGAGAAAAAATATTTCATCATTTGGTCCAATTAGGTTCACATTCTCCACAAAAACTCTATCAATCCAAACTTTCTAACAAGATCCACCAAAAGGAACATGATGTACTTTTACTTTTGAAATTGTGGATACAATTCGACATTTTGCAATAACTCCATTAACAGACCAATGAAGCAGTTTACATTTAGCATTATCACTGATATCTTCATAATTCACTCTTTAGTTTTGACTGTATAACAATAAAAAATTATTAATGATATCAAATATATTTTATAACAAAACATGCTATTAGAAAAAATAGAAAGTATAACCAAACTAAAGTTACAACATTAGAAACTCATTGTGTCAATATAGTTACCTGAGCTGCAACACTGCTATTTTTTCTTACACCATTAACATTGCTATCGCCACCAACATAATTTCCAATACCGCTACCAATGCCACCATTAGCAACCTAATTTTACAAATAAAATAATTTCTGGTTAGGATATTCATGCAGCTCAATCATTCAACAAACTAATACAAAAGAACAAGTATTAAGAAAAGTTTTCAAAGTAATGCTCATATTCAGTTAAACGCTTCCGATCTGCACTTGTGCCAGGATAGAAATCATACTAAGTACCCTAGATAGAAATTACAAAATTCAATGTAGGGATCGAGATAAAAGGATAAGAAATTAACAGAGATGAAATTGATTTGAATAGTTCAAATTTAGTATCATTTGCAAACATATAATATAACACTAAAGAGAAAGAAGTCGACTATCCATTCCAAAATAAGGTCAAGTTAAAAGTTTTTTTGTGTGCATACAATAGGTGAGGAGTTGACAGCTAGAAGTTGGACTTGAATTGACACAAGTGAAACGATGAAAAACAAAGATGCAATATATGGATATATCTCGATTTCTCTAACTTTGAAGTCATTCCTCTTAGTGCTCTAAAGGATAAGCCACGAGAAACCTTCTTGTCAAGATTAGTTCTCAACAATACCAGCTAAGAGATGACTCAGTCAATAACATTGAAATTGTATTGACATAGGTAGCACCAAGACATTTACTCATGCAAATTAGTGTTCACTTGTGGCTAGAATGATCAATACAATTCAGTTGTGCTGAACAATATTCACTTACACTTGAAATTAGGAACATAATATCACATTTTTGTATACATTGTAGGATATGAAATTGTTGAATAGAAAAAGGATAAAATTATTTCACTTGACTTAAATTAGTTAAAAATATAAGCAAGGTGAATTATTCGCTAGTGAGATATAGATGCTAAAAACTTTGAGAGCAAGAAACTTGAACACATAAAAGTTCAAGGTTAACTTAGAATTTTAAACAAACAAATGGAGCTTGGTATCGTGTTATGCAAGGTTGATTGCATGTAGAAACCTGTTGCAATGAGACTGAAACTTGATATTAAATCTATATGAGCTGAAAAAGTAATTCAGAGGTGACAAGATGTAACATGCTCAGGAAGCAGGTACCTGAAAATCATGCATATGACCAATGAGAGGAAAACAAGTTGATTCTTCTCAAAGAAGTGACAAAAATAAAACAACCTTGGAATGCTTCTTCCGTCCAATGCATTTCTAGCTTCTGAAGCAGTTGCTGTGTCAGTATACTGAATCAAAGCCTAAAAAAAGACATGCAGGCAACTAAACTGAGTTCAAGTCCCAAACTCAATTAAAAAGTTGGCAAATAAAGAACCTGAAAACCAGCTGCCTTCTCAAACGTAGCAATTTTGTGGACAAAACCAAAAGCAGAAAAGACCTAAAAAAGGAGAAATATCAGTACTATTGGCAGTAAAGAGTAATCAATCTTTAACAACAAATAACAAAAGGTGTCACAAAGAACAATGATATGATATCATTTATGTGCAGATTACACCTGTAAGACAATGTACATAGTGTGAGCAATTTTTTCCTTAATAATATGTACATGATGCATGGGTGCTATGTTTTTTCACTGCTTCTATTAAGCAGATCAAATATAGGAGAGCAGTTAACAAACAGAACTATCCTCCAAAGCAGAAAACTAAATAGATAAGATTTATGAAAAAGAATTCGGATATCTGACTACAAATGGAGCATGTCAGTTAAGGAATCATAAAATAGCTTTGAATAGGAAATTAAGATCCTAGAGAATGGGAGTATAACCTCTAAAAACGCCTTCAAACAAGTTGATATAACCTACACTTAACGATGGTGAAAAATAACAGTTAGCAATGACATTCATTCATAAGATTCAGAATCTCACAACAGAATAGGCAAAAGGTGAGAGAGCAAAACAAACATGGTATGTCTCCGAAAGCAGATGCTGATAATGGGATATACTCCGTGTTAACATGGACCTGCTAACCCATTCAGAGTATGTTACAAAATGTCAAAGAATTTAAACAAGACTAATTTGATATACAGGTATTACATCAGAAATCCGCTGCAACCTCTCAACTTTAAGACAATTTAAATTGTCGCAAATGCTTAAGGCAAACATGATCCGTGTGAATGTAATAAGAAAACTATATATAAATGAGTGCCATTGTTATAACTTACCAAATGAATAACATCAATACTGACATCACCAGCTTCAACTCCTTCTATGGTAACAAGCAAAACATTGCCAGCAACCTCTCCAGTGGCCTTATTATTCACAATTTCTTGCCTGTTTGAATATTGAATGTAAACTGTTTTTCCACGAACTTGTGCAGGTTCAGATGAGGAAGCATAGTACGAAATCATAGAGATAGCCTGATTAAGGTCCACCTGTAGGTATCAAAAATAAGTTCAGATTATTCTGTTGCAGAAAGTTGAGAAATCGATAGAAAATGTCGTCTAGCAAAGGCAAACAAATTCTCAGAAACAAAGAAAAACCTCAGTCGAATGAAATATTTAAAGCTTCCCACTAAGTACCAGGAAAAATCAGTAAAATAAACAAGCCTTTAAAAAGGGAAACAATTTCCAAATCAGATGCTTTTAAGATGGAAATTCACTCATTAATCATAACAAGAAGGGACAGCTCTTGATTCAACAGAGCTCAAAGTATCAACCAGATTTCCCAGATGGTCTTAGCAAATATTAACCAGATTGGCCTAATGCTAAAAAAAATGAGATTAATAAAATTATCAAGCACAATAAGGAAAACAATATGTCCATTCAAGCTGTTTAGATACCACAGAGTGAAGTATGAGAGATTTTGATCCCAATTATCAGACAAATTCATCCATTGAAAGCAAATTCCCTCCATAGAATTCTCAAATAGCAATCAATGAAACATTCTTCCATCTAGAGGTGACAAAGGCCATGAGCCCAGCCTGGCCTGGGCCATGTTCGGAACAATAGGCAATCAGACCTCTGTTGGGCAGTGCTTAGCTAGCCCATGTGTCAAAGGGCCACCTCAGGCCAACCCCAACACTTTTTCCCCAAATCTCCCAGTAGAGCCCTTCTCTTGTATTAAAAGAAATTAACTACTAGAGGCATTTGGGGTATCTTATTATTAAAATAATCCTTAGAATTAAAAAATGTTTAAAAAATCCTCCTTAATACCCTCCACTCCTTCAGCGTTATTTTATGGATCCTCCTATGCCTAACTGGGTCGTATATATGAATCCTCTTGCAGCATTAGACTTGATCCCTTACATGGAGAGATAATGTAAAAAAATTATTTTATGTACTTCTTGAGAACACCCCCGTATGCTAGAATCCTCTAGCCCAGAAAAAAAATGTAAATTGCAAGGAAATCATTAACAAATGATGCATTGATCCAAATAATGTGGCAAATCACCGTAATCAACAGTATACCACCAAGATCTGAAAACTCGATCTTTCCCACATTCTCCTTACAAGTTGTTCGAAACAATCATTATCTGATGGGGAGTCTTTCTTTCGTAATAAACAGTATACCACAAAGTTGTTTTGGAATTCTTTGCTTCATATGCCCTCCAGGAACAAAAGCATCAAAAACAGAATTTTCATTTCTCCGACAGATCTAAACTCGATACCGTTGTGATCTAAGGATAAGCTAAATGATATTCTCTTAGAATAGAAAATCCAAAGTCCAATCGCATAAACTGCACAATCCAACTGCTCTCTCCATAAAAGTTCCCAATCAAAGTCGGAAAAGTGAGAAAAACCATCTTAGAAACACATAGAAGGATTCCAGCAACCATCCGAGAAGAAACATGCACGACCACGGAGCATATCCAAAATAACAAAGACAATAAAAACTTACAAATTCAACAAAAGCCTGATTGCGGTTGGCCCCCACGTTACATTTTGTATTGACGATTTTGCCGAACGGCTTGCAGAGTTCGATCAGCTCCTCCTCCGTACATTCCCAGGGAAGATTCCGGAGGTGAAGCACCTTCGACGGCGTCTGCGTGTACCGAAACTGCGGCTGCCCCGACGAAGAAGACATCCCCAGGTTAGGGTTTCAGAAAACTCTTCCCCGATCCCGATACGCGACGACCAATTACCGAACCGAGACGAGCAAGATCGAATCCAGAACGAGGCAAGAGAAAATCTCACGCAGAAATAGGGTTGCGATCAAATCCAAGGAGTTTTCAGGCAGAAGGATCAAAAGGGCTCTGGATTCGACTCACGCAGTGAGATAGGGATTTAGAACCCGACCAAATGCATTGAATACGAGCGTCCCTAAAAGATGTTTGACAATTTTTCAAATACCCATACAGTTTTCGTGAAAATTAAAACTCAGACACTATCATCATAAGCTATAAAGTAATTGACACCAAATATTTCTTATAGAGTTAGTTAATTAGGCACCTTAAAAATATAAAACAAAACAAAATTATCGACCAATTTTTAAAAATTAAACAAACTTTAAAAGTATTTTTAAAAAAGCTAACAAACACTAAGCACCATTTTAAAAATTACTCTAAAATTCCCAATCTATATATTTCCTCCAATCACATATAAGAGTTTCCTTTGATAAATAAATTGGTTAAGACTTTCTTAACCAAGTTAAGTTCCACCTTCACAATAATGGTCTGAAATATTAAAAAATTATGAAGTAAAAGGAATAAAAATCCGAAAGTCAGACGCCATTATTGAGCAGCGGCAGCTGAAACAAAGCTTTCATGGCTGTTCTCTTCATGATCTTCCCGTACGTTGCTCTCCCCAATCTCATCGCCTTCTCCATCTCGACCACATCGCCGCCACCGCCGCCTTTGTTCATCGTCCCTAGCACCGCCTTCAGCACCCTCTCATCCCCTCCCACTGCCTCCGCCACGCTCTCGGCGACCGTGACCGCCACCGGAATCTTCCTCCCGCACCTCCTCATCAGCCTCTCCGACCCGTAAACGCTTGCATAAGCCGGCCAAATTGACGCCCTCAAGAACCCTTTTTGCCTTCCCTTCACCTCCCATCTCCTCATCCCCTCTTCCAATCTCACTAGTGTTTCCTCCGTGCTTGCTCCGCCCTTCATCGCCGCTTCCAACTCCCTCATCTCCGGCCTGACACGAGCGGAGTCTTCAAAATCGCACCTTTCGCAACGGCACTCGAACGCCCACCTCCTCGACGCCGTCCTCCGGTCGTCTAGCGGCGAGAGCACGTCGAAGTAGGCGATGGTGAACTCCTCGCCAGCCCTCAAGTCGCGGGCCGCATGGAGGATCAAGCGATCGCCGATGTGCTGCCGCCTCGCGCTCGGGCTGCAAGAATGGTTCAGGAAGGAGGGTAGCAGCCAAAGCCCGATCCCGACGTAGTTGCTTTGTTTTCCGTCGATCTTTGTGGGGAATGCCTCCTCGCTCAGGCAATTGACGTCCAAAACCTTCAAGATGCGATCGACATCCGGCCTTCTGCTCGCCGGAGGCAGAGCAAGGAGCTGCTCCGCCGCTTCTGGCTTGAACAGCGCAATGTCGGGGACTTCGAGATCCCCTTGGTCCGTCCCTGGAGACAATTGGTAGATCAAGTTGAGTGTTCTGCTACATTTCTCAGCGACGTCGAGGACCTTTTCGACGAAGTCCTTCCACAATAACATCCGAGCGCTATCGCCATGAACGCCGGCGGATTCCGGCAGAATCCCTCTTCCAACTACGACGGCTCTAGTCACGATCAACGGCGTCCCGGCCTCCACGTTTTTTGTGGCAAAAAGCCCTCTTTCGCCATTGCTGCACCTCCGGATCTCGACCGGGCCAACGTACTCTGCCAGATCTGGGAACTTGTCTCCGAATCCACCCAAGATCCAGTCAGAAACATCGATTCTACCCCTTCTCGACTGCGCCTCCAAATTCCGGCACCGGTCCAAAAGTTCTCTGGAGGCATCGTCCACCGGATGGTAGGCGGTCGCGAGCTTGAGACAATCGCCCGCCGACGCGTACCGATTTAGGTCCAGCAAAACCCTGGCTTTACAAAGGAGGGACTTGAGATGGGCGGCGTCAAACTCGAGTGCGCGGTCACAATCCTGGAGCGCGCCGGCGAGGTCACGGGTGCGGAACCGTGCCTCGGCGCGGTTGGAATGAGCGAGGCAGAGGGTCTTGTGGCGAGCGGCTCCCGCGCCGTAGCCGGCGGAGAGGCAGAGGGAGATGAGGTGGGAGTAGAGGTTGATATACTCGTTCCAGTCTTCGCGAAGTAGGAGCTGCGTAGCCTTGGATCGTAGAAGCTGTACCTGCTCCTCGAGGTTCACCGCCTGCTTCATGTTCGACGAAATGACGGAGAGACGGGCGGAAGACAACGCTGTGGCTCGGATTTGAACCTATCTAAAGAACGCGAGAATGTAACGGTCGAATTGATTCGGTCTGCCAATTCGTAACGGCTATGTTTATTAAGAAAGCAAATCCCTTGCCAGCGTGGATATTAATTGATTAATTAAGATATTATAAGCCATTTCATATTTAATGTTTTAAATATATTTTTCATGATTTTCCCATTCAAATTGTTTGACTGATCTACCCACAAAATACAAGAATTGTATTTTATTTTTTATTTTTGTCTAATTCCATTTTTATCCCAAGCGTTGAGCTCCTGCCATTTGCACACTAAACTTGAACGACAATAGCTAATTCCCAAACTGCCCCCACACCTGTATCGCTGGCTACGCGGTGTTCCCATCGAAGCAAGGGCAAAAGCGTCCTTTCGGCAACGTAATCAACGAAAATAACGTCCATGACCCATGGCGACCATCCGTTCCCGGAGGAGTCCCGGCTCCTATAACAAGCCACCGAAGGAAGCCTTTTGGGGCAACGACGAGGACCTCGATGCTCTTCGTCCCCGATTATATTGCACTCCTCAGAAGAGGAGAATAAGAGGAAAGGAAGGGATTCCGATCCATCTCGAGAGGACGTAGCAATGGCGAATTACGACAAGCAGTTATCGGAGGGCCGGAAGAATGAACGCACAAAGCTGATGCTGCTCGCCACCGCGGCCTGCCTCCTGCTTCTGCTGGTGGTGGGGGCGGTGGTCGGAGCTAGCTACCAAGAGGAGGAGGGCGGCGGCGGCGACGATGCCGGCACGAGCGAGCACGCGATCCACGCGTCGGGCAAGTCCGTCACCGCGCTCTGCTCCTCGACCGACTACGTGCAGGCGTGCGAGACGAGCCTGTCGAAGGTGGTGCCGGAGGGCACGCAGGACCCGAAGGTGCTGCTGAAGGCAGCCGTCTCGGTGGTGCTCGACGAGGTCAGCAAGGGGTTCGCCCACTCACGGTTGTTGGCCAGCAATGACAGCCGCGTGCGCGGCGCCGTGCAGGTGAGGATGCATTGCAAGTCGTTTCGTGCGATGCCGAGCGTGATTGCGGTTGTTCTCTCGCCGTGCAGGACTGCCAGGAGATGTACGAGGACTCCAAGGGCGAAATCAACGCCACGCTGCGTAGCATCATCGACCATGGCATCGAGAAGCTGCCCGCCCGATCGCACGACATGCGCACATGGCTCAGCGCCGTCATCACCTACCAGCAGACCTGCATCGACGGCTTCCCCGACGGCGAGCTCAAGGACAAGATGAAAGCCGCCATGAAAGGCTCCAAGGAGCTCACCAGCAACGCGCTCGCCATAATCGGCCAGGCCTCCAGTTTCCTCTCCCTCATCAACCTCCCCGCCCGCCGCCGCCTCCTCGATGACCAGCCTCCGAACGTGACCAAGAATGGCTACCCTTCCTGGTTCACCAAAGACGACCGCCGGATGCTCAAAGCCGTGACGCCCAAGCTCATGCCCAATGTCACCGTGGCCAAGGATGGCACCGGCGACTTCACCACCGTCAATGAGGCACTCGCCAAGATGCCCGAGGAATACGAAGGAAGGTAACCGAAAACAGAGCAAAACAAACACCAACTCATGATCTGTGCTGACATATGGATGCATAGGTACGTGATCTACATTAAAGAAGGAGTGTACGAGGAACAAGTGAATGTCACGAAGAATATGGTTAATGTGACAATGTATGGAGACGGATCAAAGAGGACCATTATCACCGGAAGCAAAAATTTTATTGACGGCACGAGGACGTTTCTGACAGCCACATTTTGTAATAAATTTGTCGACTAACATATGAATTATATAGCTTGTTTCTGGTTAATTAAGTTTTTTTTTTTTGTATCTTTTGCTGTTCAGTTGCG
Organism: Alpinia galanga; assembly: GCA_037177395.1. Taxonomy (NCBI): domain Eukaryota; kingdom Viridiplantae; phylum Streptophyta; class Magnoliopsida; order Zingiberales; family Zingiberaceae; genus Alpinia; species Alpinia galanga. Next base: position 3,269 of record JBAMHZ010235825.1, on the reverse strand, counting down.
GCGGGTGATCGATTCGTGGCGATCGGAATGGCATTCCGGAACACGGCGGGGGCGGAGAAGCACCAGGCGGTGGCGCTGCGGGTGGTGTCGGACCGGTCGGTGTTCCTCAACTGCCGGATGGAAGGGTACCAGGACACGCTGTACGCGCACACGCACCGGCAGTTCTACCGGGGCTGTGTCATCGCCGGCACCATCGACTTTATCTTCGGCGACGCCTCGGCGGTGTTCCAGAACTGCCTCCTGGTGGTGCGCCGGCCGCTGGCGAACCAGCAGAACATCGTGACGGCACAGGGGCGAATCGACCGCCGGGAGACCACCGGGTTCGTCATCCACCGCTGCCGCTTCCTAGCCGATAACCGCCTGACGGACGCGTCGAAGCCAGCGATCCCGAGCTACCTCGGCCGGCCGTGGAAGGAGTTCTCGAAGACCATTATCATGGAGTCGCAGATCGACGGGTTCATCGACAAGGAGGGGTACCTGCCGTGGAATGGCACCTTCGCGTTGAGCACGCTGTACTACGCGGAGTACAACAACAAGGGGCCGGGGGCGGACACCGCCGGCCGGGTGAAGTGGCCCGGAGTCCACGTTCTCAATAGGGACGAGGCCCTCAAGTACACGGTGGATAACTTCATACAGGGCTCCACGTGGATTCCGGCGAGCGGCGCTCCGCTGCATCTGGGATTGAACTCTTGAGTTGCATATGATCATTCGATATGTAGCTCAACATCCAAAAATTTTGGATTCATGAGAGAGAGTGAGAAATGAAGAAGAGAGTTGTTTTGTTTGATTGATTTTTGTCTGTGAGCTACAAATGTGAGCCATTGTGTCGTGGGATATACAATTATTATGAAAAAAAAATTATTTTGATAAAAAAAATTCAAAATGCAAATTTAGTAACCAAGGATATTATGGAGAAAAAAAGTACATTTTTGAATTAAAAAAAGTTTTTAAAATCATAAAATTTACTTGTGACCAGGCCATTCTAGGCCAGAGGCTGCCCCAGCCTGCTAAGAGCCCAACCCATCACATCACTATTTAAACCCTGGACGCGAGACGGCAGCAAGCCTGGGAAAGAATCCCTGAGCTCTGCTCATCTACCCGTGGTTTGGAGATGTGCGGAGGAGCGATCATCTCCGACTTCATCAGGCAGGCGGCGGAGCGACTGTTGCCGGGTTCCAAGAAGGGCAAACTGCCAAGCGGGCGCAATCGGATGGTCGACTTCGAGGACGAGGATTTCGAGGCCGACTTCCGGGAGTTCAACGACGAGACGTTGGGCGATGAGTTCGATGTCGCCGAGACGGAAGGCGATGACGAGTTCGGTGTTTTACATTTCGGTTTCCGATCCAAAACCCCCTTCCCCTGTGGTAAAAAACGCGAACGGTTCTTTCTTTTCGCCTTATCTTGCACTTCTTAGGAATGGATGCTAGGGCGTCGTGTCGTCATTTGTAGAGGCTTAAAGGATTAGTCACGAAAAAGATAAACCCTAAACGAAATGGTAGATAGCTAGGCTTATTTTGCTAATCATGGGTTTGTTTCTCGGCTTCATTCTTGCTAGAAGTTCGAAAGCTACAAAGAAGCGATTTTTTAGGTTATACCTGTCCTTTTCATCAGTGATGAATGATTGAAGGCTGAACAAAAGCTGGAATACATGGCTTAATGCTGTATTTTTGTGCTATAAAATTGCTTTCTAATTTTTAGAATTCATCGTTTATGAATCATTTGCAGAGTGTTCGATCAAATATGCCTCTAAATCGGGCAAGAGAAAATGAAAGAATCAGTATAGAGGAATCCGCCAACGACCATGGGGTAAATGGGCAGCTGAGATCAGAGATCAGAGATCCCCAAAAGGGTACTCGTGTCTGGCTCGGAACCTTCAACACTGCTGAAGAGGCTGCGAGGGCCTATGTTGTTGAAGCTTGTCGAATTCGGGGTAACAGAGCCAAAGTTAACTTCCCAACAGCAGCAGCATCTAGTTATCGGAGGCACTCGCAGAAGCCTACTACTATAAGGATTCCACTGCCAAATGTATTTCACAGTGACAAATATTCTTAGTTCAATCCAAGTTTTTTAAACTAAGCTTGATCATCCTTCTGTGGAGGTTCCTCTGAATTTCAGCTCCGATGAGGTTGGAAGTAATTTGATTGGACATACCCACTTAATGTGGGAATCGAAGATCTCATCGGTTCTTGCTCCTATTCCCACTAGATTTGACTTATTTGATGATGGTGATAGTTTTGGAGAAGCAGTGCCAATTGAGGATAATGCAGCAATTGAACTGTCTGATCAGTTATATACCTGTGATTTGCTCCCTTACCTTTCCTATGAAGGGAGTTTAGATGCATCAATTGACGGCCTATTAGGTTATGAGCTGGTGCAGGAAGGTGTAGATGCTGTAGATCTTGGAGTTTTGATGACTTCCCTTGCGAGAGCAGCACTGTTAAGAGATTCTGATTCTCGCAACTGGTGTTCAGACAAAGCAAATAAGTGTGAGACTTCCAATGATCTCACTCTTTATGTTGAATGCTTCAACTCTTTGATCATCTCTCAGGATTGTCACTCGAGGCTTGCTGGTTATGATGATCTTGTTATCGGATTTGCAAAATTGCGCTTACAGACTCATGCTTTTGGTAGGTTTCTGATTTGATCACAAATAATGCTTTCTTATAAATGAAGCCTAATTGCAATACGTGATGCTTTGTTTCTACACTTGTTTTTTTTTTTCCTATGCTCGTGTTATTTGTTCATCACTGGGGTAATTTTTCAGTGTGATGTAATGGAAATTGCAGGAGCATGTAGATTCCTAAGTTGATGATTTATGCCTGTCTCAAATATTTGAAAACTGAAGAAAAGGAATCAAGGCAAGTATTCACTCACTGGCTTGTAAAATTTTAGGGGCAAATGCTTGGAGATTATCACTTAGGACTGTTGAATTGCTTCTGACAAGTTTTGGAAGATCTGCAATATTTTTAATATTTTGATATTAAAATTCTAAATCTGAAAGTTTAATGTAAAAGAAATGTTGAAAAATCATAGTAGTCACCAGAAGGAATATTCTGATCTTCAACATGGAGCATGTTTGCCATCATCAAAGGAGTACAGCAGAAAAATAGGCGTCGCTGAAGAGGAAGAAATGAATGACAGCTTTGGAAGATCTGCAATATTTTTAATATTTTGATATTAAAATTCTAAATCTGAAAGTTTAACGTAAAAGAAATGTTGAAAAATCATAGGAGTCACCAGAAGGAATATTCCTGATCTTCAACATGGAG
>JBAMHZ010235718.1:0-13922 GCA_037177395.1 Alpinia galanga | reverse complement strand
CCGAGTGCGTCGCAGCGGCGCTGAGCAGGCTCGGCGTCGAGCGGTGCACCGCCGTGGGGTTCAGCTACGGCGGGATGGTGGCGTTCAAGATGGCGGAGCGGTGGCCGTCGCTAGTTACCTCGCTGGTCATCTCCGGCTCCGTCTTCGCCATGACGGACTCGATCAGCAAGGCCACGCTGGACCACCTCGGCTTCGCCTCCTCGTCGGAGCTCCTCATGCCGGAGTCCATCAAGGGGCTCAAAGCCCTCCTCTCCATCTCCATGCGCAAGAAGCTCTGGTTCCCCGACTTCCTCTACAGGGACTTCCTGGAGGTTCGTATTTTTATTCCAATCTCATATATTTTACAAAATAGCGATCTAAAACTGTTCATCCGCGAACAGATCATGTTCAGCAACAGGAAGGAGCGATCAGAGCTACTGGACGGTTTGGTGATCAGCAACCAAGACGCCAAAGTGCCCACTTTGGATCAGGTTAATTTACTTACAAGTCGAAACGCAATTTACCTACTTGCTGCATATTGTTTTTGACAAAACATTCTTCTGAATCGCTCGACAGAGAATACTGTTACTGTGGGGAGAGAATGACAACATATTCAACTTGGAGCTTGCCAAGAACATGAAAGAGTGAGATGAGTTAATCGCTAGCTAGCAATTACTGCATCTACTTCTTTTTAATTAACGTGTTTTTTTTTTTTTGGTTTCCTTTCTGTACAATGCAATATTAATGCAGACGACTGGGCGAGAAAGCAACTCTGGAAAGCATAGAGAACGCAGGGCATCTTGCTCACGTCGAGAGGCCGTGCGTTTACAATCTCCACCTAAAGAACTTCCTTCAACTCGTCGTATCTGAAGACGCCAAGAACTGATTCATGATTCAATTGTATCTTTGTGAACCACATTGTTATTGTTAGAATAATCCAAAGCTATTGGAATATTATTATTATTGTTATTATATGGCTTGCAAAAAAAAAAAAAGGAAATAATGAAATATTTTGTTATTAAAAATAAGTCGGTGTAAGACTAGATTTGACGTCCAATCGAGTTCGAGTCCGACTTAAGTCGGTGCGTGGTCTTCTTTTGCATTTAATTCGATTCCAAGCCCTAAAATCGTCGCGTGCGCGAACGTCTGCGGACCGGAGCGCGTCATGATCGCGGCCGCTAGGTCGATCCTCCGCTCGCCTTCCCTCCGGGGCGCTGCCTCGAGGGCCGGATCGGCGCCGCCTTCCCTTCTACGTTCCGTCACGAAGCAGAGGCGGCCCTCTGCAGCGCTTCGCTTCGTCAGGTGCCCGCCACGTGTTCTCTTCCTTGGTTTCTCATCTTTGCTTAAGCTTAGTTTATTTCGGATGGTTAAGGTCTCCCGTCGAGGCGAGCTTCTGTGCGGAAACGATGCTGCCGATGCACAGTGCCACGGCCTCAGCGCTGATGACGTCGATGCTCACGATTTCGCGCAGGGGTTGTGGCTGGCTGTCGGAAGGTATTCTCCGAACCATTCCTATCTTTATGTGATTTGCTTATCCAACTGAAGCGACTCTGTAATATATACTTATAGGAGTTGGCTTCATCTGCTGTAGACAGGATAGTGATGGGGGATGTTATCTTAATTGCTTTATTTGAAGCCCACACTTTTCAGCAAGATAATCATTGGCCAAGTTCCCTAGGGCATCATGTGACGATCTCCATTATAGAAGGGGGAAAATTCTATTAAATAGTAAATATTTGGGAGGGAAATAGGCTCTCCACATACGAATCATCTAAATCGACGACTTTTAACAGCAGCAGCAAGTAAAGAGACTTCAATAAGAACCAAAATAATAAGAGATGGATAAAGCCTATATTCTCACTGTAAAGATCAATTAGCAAGCTACTGGGTTGATAGGGTTAGGAATTGTTTTGCTCATTTATGTTGTATGTGGGATAATAGTTCGAAATCAAATTATGAAGTAGAGTAGATCCGCTATATGGTGCAGTGGTGTAGCATTAGATTCAAAGGATGGTAAGTTCTTTTTACTCATATTTGGAAGGAAAGTATTTTCCAAAGATTTTATATCTATATAAATTGCATATATGAAACAGAGATAGTTACTTTTCTGAGAATTATAACACTATTTTTTTGTATATAGAGTCGATCTATGTTTCAGTCCTCTGTAGTTAGAAGTGATAAAAGGTTTTTTACTGATAAAAGAAAATTAGAGTTTAAAGTTCATGTAATTAATTTCCTTCTATTTAACAAAAAATTGTATAGTTTTAAGACAAATCTAATTCAGTTAACATAAAATAGATTTGTATGGGGCAGAAACAGAAGGGATCAGCCTTCACTTGCCAAACTGTATGTGGCAGGAAACACCAATTGATGCAAGACAGGATACAATGCTACTGCATAGGATAACGACCACCACTAGACAAATACCTCAGAAGCCCATAATAAGGGCACTACTAATGAGAAAAAATTAAATTGACAAATAAGTGATAAACAAACATTGATGTGTTACCTATCTTGTGTGTTTTTTTTTTTTGTTTGTTTTTTGTTCAAGTTGCATTAAAATCTATGTGTTGTCAAATGTGGTAATCAACACCAGTGTTCTTTAAAGTAACTTAATTGCAGTTTGAGTTCTGGCACAAAAGAGATCATTGGTTATGACAAAAACCAACAAAAATAGTTCGCTGGATTGATCTTAATAGCCAGGTGCTTCCAACTTTGAAATAGGAAAGTAGCTAATTTTACCAGTTTCAGTTTTCTCCAAATTATGGTAGTTTTAATATCCCACTCCATCTCTGATAAACAATATAGAGGAACTTTATCTAGTTTCATTGAAATATACATGACTGCTTTCTATTGGAAAAATAATTTTCAACTTGATAGCCAGAATCTAGTTTTGCTACTTTAAGCAATTTCCCCTTTTACTAGTTCTAACAGTCTATGAAGTTTATCTCCTTGTTTAAACTTATTTGGTAAGACCTTTTTGGCTACTTCTTTGATTCATTTCAGTTCTTCTTGTACTCCTGTTCTTTTAGTTTGTAGAACCTTGTCCATCATGGCTGTTTTCTTTGCTTTTGTAGGAAGTTTGCTATCCAATATTCTTCCCTTGTCTAAATTTAGTTTGATCCAGCCACATCTATGATTATATTCCTTTTCCTTCCAATTGTAAGCTAATAATCATACTGATTTTTCTGCATTCAATTGGTGACGTGTGACCAGTACTAGGTGGAATCTAGGTAATTACTAATGTTCTCACGTAATCAGGTTGGCATAAGCTTTTTGAGCCTCATGTAAATGGGTTATATCTTTCTCAATCTGATTGATTTGGTCAAGTTGCAGTCGGAGATAATTTTGAGATCATGCAACAAGCATGGATGCCCTTGAGCATGAGTTTGGGATAAATATGTGGATTAGTATTCCAATGGTATTTGAGATGGTATTAGCATAATGGAAGTTCTTATGTAAAGCTTTTGGTTTACAATCTTACTGTTGGCACTACTCGTAAGGCAATTTTTAAAAATATATAGTAGTTATCATATTTATGTTTTAGATAGCAGAGTTATCTTTTAAGTAAGACCATCAAGTTGTTAGAAAAAACGATCCATTTTTTATAAATATAATGCTGCTATTGTTGGTGATTTTCTGCTAATTTTGCATAACAGAAAGCCCACAAAGTTATTGATGTGGAGAATTCATAGATTGTACACTTGATATGAATTCAATCTCTACCAAAAATTCTTACATTAATATCTGGTCAAACTAAACAGATATTTACTCTACTGATATTCTCTATTTATATCAGCTGGCAAAGAGGATGTATGATGATTGACAAGCAGATTGAAGCAATACTTTGGTCAAAAACTATCAATACCTTTAAACAAAGTTAGCTTTGATTATCGAAGGAGGATAAATTGCAAAACTCGTGAGCATCAGACCGACAGACAGACAGACAGACAGAAATATTCAATTGTTTTTCTCTGCATTCTAGAGTTTAAATGTGGATCCTTCTAAGTTTAAATGACAGTGCAATGGGTGCAGTGTTCGTGGGTATAATTTTTTGATGCTATTTCTTTTTTTTTTCTCTTCATTTCTTCTTGAACTGTTAATCTCATAATTTACAGCTTGTCGAGAATGGAGCATTTGAAATTATCTCCCAGAAATGTGCTCGTTCGCTCTCTAATATTATTTTCTAAACAGGCATCCCTCGTAAATTATGTTATAAACGACGAGACAATCGATGAGCGCATCCGATGTGTATCAAATTACATCGCTCAGTGTAAATAAAAAACTTTGTGCATTCAAGTGTTTAATACCATCATATCGAGCTTGTTTTGAATAGCCAGTATTCAAATGCCGTATCAGTTAAAACTAAATACTGAGGATGTCAATGTTTATGTGCTGATTATTCTCGAAACAGAGTCTCAACTATGTGCTGCAATCCATTTGCATTGCATGATATAATTATATTTTAATAAAATGCTGCTTTAAAATCGTCTTCTCCCTTGGTGATTGGAGCGTAAATTGTCCGAGTTTAATATTTTTTATAAAAAAAAGGAAAATTCTGACAATTCGAAGACTGTGAAGAACTTGTTCTCGACGAGATGAATTGGATTTGGAGGAGTTTCTGCTATAAAAAATGCCACTGAGAAAACTGAGACAGAAGGGAAAAAAAAAGAGAAGGAAATACTTAATTCCATCTGCGATTGAGCTTACACCAGTTTTTTTCGATCTATTTGCCAAACATGGCTTCGCAAATGTCCTCGAACGCCTCGAGGATCACCCGGTGGTGCCTGTCGGAGTTCAACTCGAGGTACGAGTGGAGGAGCCGCTCCAGGTCCCGAGCCCTGCTCATGCCGCGCTGCACGATCATCTCCACCATGGAGCTCCTGAAGTCGCCGTAAGGGTCGGTGGACCGCTTCACCACTGCGAACCCCGCTGGATAGTTGCCCTTAGCCGGAGAGACGGAGACCAACGGCCGAAGTTCCTTCGTCGTCGACCGCGTCGAGTGCCTTATCGGCGGGAGTCGTGCGGACTTCATGCTCTGCTTGCTTTTGCTCTTGTTCTTGGTGTGTTGGAAGAACTGGGAGGAATCGGAGGAGAAGCTCTTGGACGATAACACAGTGGTTCTTGATTCCTCCTCCTCCTTCTCCTCCTCGCTGCTGAAGAGATCCAGCTCGTCGTCCTCGGTCAATGAGTCCGAGGAAGAAGAACAGGGGAAGTTTCTTCTCTTCGTTCTCGGATCCATATCTACCTTGCTCCTCTGCTTCTTACTTCCATACGGCTTCCGCTTCCTTTCCTCCTCCTCCTCCATCCCGATCAAGGGGAGCAACGGCTCGGAAGCTTCGACGGACCGGAGCCCGCCGCAGTTGATGGAGACCTGAACGACCGGAGCTACGCGGCGGTGGCGCCGCACTCCATCGGCTAGAAAGGACCAGTAGTTCTGGTCGAGTTTGCACCGTTGGCTCCACCCGAGGTCGACCTCGGTCTCCGGCAGCTGCGCCGTCAGAGGCCTGGCGGCGACACCGGCAGTGGAGCAGGAGGAACCGAGCAGCATCCGGGCGAAGCGCTGCTTCAGCTTGCTGCTACCATTTCTATCGACAGATTTCTCCATTAGAAGAGATCGCGATCACGCTGACGCTCACGCTCACGCTCACGCCTGCTATTAATTAACTGGAACAAGATGAACAAGAATCTAACGAAGGCGCTATTTATAGCAGAATCTAACGGAATTGTACGCTCATGGGGATTGTACCGCTCGTGACTTGCAAGTGTCCAACGTCCCTACAAAAGTTTGGTTACCATTCCAACCTGCTCAAATGATGTCAACATGCGATGGGAGCAAGTAATCCAACCACTAGGAGTCCCACTCGAACAATTAAAAGTTTAGTTTGGTGAGCTGAAACATATTTGAAATTGAACCGATCGAGCAATGTAACAACGGTCTCTTTGCATTGATTGTTTAAGTAAGCTTTTGATCTGTTCTTCTTGTACGTAGGTGCTGCTGCTAACGGAGAAGCAAGCAGATGCTTTCTCGTTTGGCCAAGAAACATGTTGCTACGCCTTTGTCTTGCACGATGGCAATTTCAGTTACCAGACAACAAAATTGAAATTAGGAGTCAACCAATGTTCATTTTTTTTTTTTTTTTTTTTTTGCATGATGGCCCATTTAGGTTCATAGATCACTTGAATTGGGTGCATGGTGAAACTTGGCCGATTGGATAAGTGAGCGAGAAGAATGATTTATACTGCTACTAATAAATTTGGAAGGGTTATTTTCATAGATTTTTTTTTAAATTCATCACTAAATCATATCTCAATAGAGAATCAAATTACATTCTTCTATGAAATATCTTTTCTCCTGTGTCACTGCACTATGCCCTTCTGAGCACAATGTTATTATTTAATCTTAGATTGTGTCTATGTATTGACTAGTCACTGAAAATAAAATTAAAAAAAATAGAATTGTCACATTAGCGATTCCTTAACTATCTCCTATCAAGAAAGATGATAAATCAGAAACTCAATTGACATGTGCATAAGGTGACCCTCAATAACTCAAAGTCATGATGATTTCTCTGAAAATTAATCGCTTTCCACTACAGATAAATTTCTATGTAAAGACTTACTGAAAATAAAACAAGAACACGTAGGATCTTGCTTTGTACGAGGCCAATAGAACAGAGAGGCCCAAAGACTTTGAGCCTTTTATATATTTGCATCATTTCAGTTTAAAAGGTTTTCAGAGTCAACCCTTCATTTCATGGTTTACGATGCTCAAGCAGAGACCCTTTTGCAGGACACCAACTACAGCCACGGAGGCAAACGGCGACATCTCTCGCACTCAGAATCAACGTCGATGTCAACGTTAAACGTAAAGACAAAAAGCCTGCATTCGTAATAAAAATAATATTGCCGCAATCGAGGGTTGACTCGAATGCAAACCATCGACTTGTTTATGTGCACGGTTCAATTCCAGATGCAGTAAATCAGCGCCAATCGTTTTACGATGCTCGATCCAATCAGGATTTCCGTGCATGGCCAGCTTCTGAATGGCTAGCTACAATTGTTTATCTCCATATTTAATTCACTCTTCTTCCTATGAATTTGTAGCTTTTACTATGACCAAAAGAATTCTCTCAGATTTGATATTTTGTATGTATGTACCAGCAAGGAGCGGCTATAAATAGGGCAGTAGTTCAGGTGCAGTTGAATTACATACGAACTAAGAGTTAGAGAGAGATTATACTTGGCGCCATGGCTAGGGTTTCATCAATACTTGGTCGTCATCTTTGCCTTGCACTGGAGTTCTTGATCCTGAGCGTTGCTCTCCTTCCTTCGAATGCGAAGGCACAAGCAGCGCCGGCTCATCCTCCAGCACAGCTGCCATTGTCATCAAATTTCACCATGGCAGCCGAGGGGGTGGTCTACTGCAGATGCCATCTCCCTGGCTATGTGCCTTCGCTGGACGCAGCTCCTCTTCGAGGTGAATTAGTCAGCAGTTCAATCTTCACTCGTCTTTATAAAATTCATATCCAATCTTGTACAGGTGTGGTGGTTCTGCTGAGGTGCAATGGTGGTGTGAAGAGCAGGGTGGCCAATGTGAGTGGAGTCACAGACCGGAACGGCTACTTCTACCTGCAAACGCAGCTAAAGTCCAAGTACCTGGCTCGCTACTGCCGGGTATTTGTGGTGTCGTCGCCGGTGAGGGCGTGCACAGTCCTGCAGCAATACAAGGTGCCAAGGAGAGGGGATAGAAATAACAGCAAAGGGGTCCCACTCATCTTCGAGAAGAAGAAGAGCGATGGAATAGTCCTCTACAGCGCCGGCCTCATCAGGCTCGGCCCTTCCAACTCAACTGCTTGTCGCTATTGAACAATGGATGCACTAGGATTTTGGCAAATTGAACTCGTAAGCAGTAAAGGTGATTGAAAGATTAGCAGCTAGTTACCTGGATTAAGGGGTTGTTGCCTAGGTAGAGATAACTGTTGTTTCAATTGTTAGTTTCATGAGATTAAACCAAACTTTTAGTGACATGCTGAAGATGTAGTTGCCAAAATAGTGAATGGATAATAAGTCTGTCCGTCTTAAACCGGACCATGGAACACTGCACTTCAACCTTCCAAAGCAATGCAGGGAAAGAAAAAAAAGTGAAGATGTCCAATCTAGTGAGTATAGTTTTACAAGATTGAAGAGGCTCTTATCGATCTAATGAAGAAAACAAAAGTGACATGTCGTTAAATTATAATAAATAATGGAAGTTAATTAAGATAAGAAAAGTATCCGGGAGCACTTTCTCTTTGAGGCAACTTAGAAACAAACCAGGTTGCTGATCTTCACTTACGCTTTGTACTGTTTTGTTGAAAACATTTTGATGCAGATGTCTCCTCAGGAATACACAGCTAATGAGCTACGTGTGAACTGAAATTGCACCAGCTCTCATATCTGAAAAAAGAGAATTACATAAACGTAAATGAGAAGGCAATCGAGCCATTACTTCAATCGAAGTTCACATGTAACTTTAACTGCTTCAAAAGCTGTTTGTGAGGATACAGGCAGTAGCCAGACAGTGTTCAATGAGTTGATCAATGGTAAAAGGAAAATATAATATGGTAGGCATCTGATTTTAGCAAACAGAAATTAGAGTTGGATAAAAACCAAACGGATTTATAGCAAGATCTGAGACAGGGCAACAGAAAGAAAAAAAGATAAGATATAGAATCGTGACTAGGATAACTACCAAAGTAAAAACATTTTCAATCTGATCATAATCCAAATATGAGAAAAAGTATAACATGCATGAGTCTTGGTTGCACCAATAAGAATCAATATGAAGTTATTGCCACCATCTGCTGGTGGAGAAGAGGCAGGAAGTTAGCAAGAAGAGGGAGAAAGGAAGAGAGTATATCAAAATGCTAAAAATAATAAAAGGATGGCATAAAGTTGTTGAGTAAGCATCCTAGAATTTTTTGCTCTCTGTAAAATAGATTTTTTATGAAGTGACTAAAATGAGTTGCATATAAATTCCACTAGAGTAGGCTAAAGCTCAGCATGAAAAACTTACTTTTGTACCAAACAAAGTCTTCACTCGTCCCTAATCAGATGACTAGTGAGCTAGTCAAGCTTTGATAGGTTCGCTATTCTTGACTTGCATTCTTGCAACAGCTCATATGAACATAACCATAGTTCCTTTGCAAGTTTTACATCATAGGAAACGGGAGAGGACTTAATTGTCCTACCTTTTGCCCCAAAGAAATATTTCCCTGATGCTTCCTAAAAGAAAATGCATGTTGAAAATAATAAATTCTAGTTTATTGCCTAGGGGAAATTGGGGATTGGCTGCTACTACATCAATGAGACTTACTGGTGGTGCCAAAGCTGCATCAATGATAGAACCAACTCCAATTTCAGGTGATTGCAGCAGATGAAGGAATCCCAGAACCATGAAAGCCAGCTTTCGTAAGGATGGGGGAAGTTCTCGCATTATGTTTGTCTCAACAATTCCAGGATCAGCAGCCCTAATATATAAGGAAAGATTCAGGTGATAAGTTCTTCATTTTCAAGTTATACAATTGCTATGATGATCTTACAGATGAACTGTTCAAACCATGGAGCACCATGACAAGCTAAAGCATTGTACAACATACAAAACATATAAATGGTTCCCTCTTTTCACACTCAAACTATTAACTTTCACAAGGACAAAATAAGTGAAGTTTAATCTTGGAATATGAGAATTAAATAACTTAAACAGAGAATAGGATGCCATAAGTTCAGAAGAATGACATAATATGATTGTTGTGGTGTCAATACAAAGAATGTATACTGCTTGTTATTTAATTTGGTCACTTATAGTAGATAAGTAAAAAAAGAGTTTTGAATTTAAAAAAAAAAACAAAAGAAGATAGCTTTAACTATAGCAACAAAAATCAAGCAACATTTCGTCTTATCCTTAGAGAATGGTTACATACATGACGGAGACAACTGAAGCTGAATCCATCGTATATAGTTGGCGATGAAGCTCGTATGAGAATAGCAGTGTACAAACTGTTATGAAGGCATGTACACTGTGTATCAGAGAATAAATTGGAGTAATTATTCATACTTCTCAATGGTGAACTTACATTTAGAATATTCATAGGTTTGGGCAAAACAATACTTCTTTGAAGACAAGGCATGGAAGTTTTCTCTCGCTGGGATTCCCTTGTTTTGATCAACATGAGAAACTATGGTCAGAGATAAGGACCACAAATTATTATAAAATAACACACAAATATGTAAAATTCGCATAAATGGAATAAAGAAATTTGCTTAGTCAATAAAAACCTAGAAACATGGTAATCCGCTTTAATAACAATGATTATGCAGGGTTCTCGTTTTAAGCTCACCACATCTATGAGTAAATGATGTCACATTGACTATCCTTGAAGGTACTGGGCTATTTTTCAGCAGTGGCAACAGAGTATTGGTCAGAAAGAATGCACCAAGGTAGTTTGTTTCTATCATCCTGCAACAAAATCAAAACATAAATCCTACTATCACAACAGGAACAAAAAAAAAATTCTTTCAGAGATAACCGGTTCAAGCAATTTCAACAGTTGAGTCATCACTGCATGTTAACTTTTTTAAGAAGCAAGAATGGCTAGATATAAGACACAGATGAACACAATTTAGCTAATATGTCAAGACACTACGTGGATCAGAGATCCATCCTAATATCACATAAAAAGAAGTAGAAAGAGCATTATCTCGAGTAGAATAAAAAAGCTCTCTTCTAAATTGAAATATTGTACCCAAATTCTAGTATCACACTGCTTGATAATTCAGATATTGCTGTTAATACATACCCATCGTATGAATTCATTCAGCAATCTCATGCAAAAATAAAGACACATGCATCATTTTGCACTAATTTACCCTGTACTGTTGCATGAAACTCCAAAAAGAAACCTTATCTTATTGGAAAGGCTTGTCTATGGAAGGCAAAGCATGTTTGCATTAGATGAGTATTCATAAAATGCAGCTAAAACAGAGCTAAGAGTGTTTAAATTGCACTTGAGAAATTTACTAGAAACCAAAATGGGAGAATTAATTAACTATTGTTTCTAACAAAGGAAATTTGGCCATATCTCTTTTTCAGATCACCAGCAGACTGACTTGAACTCAAAAATCCTATTTCACTCCTCATGCAATCTTATTAATGTAACAGTCTTTTTCTTATCCAAAACAAAAATTGCAGGATATACACAAGATTTCATAGAAAAACACGCATAATTTGCCATGCAATAAAAAGGGAAAATTTTTTTAAAGTAAGTGAAGGGATTGGTAAATGTTTGAAATGAGAAACAGCAGTCCTGCTAAAGCTAATAGAAAGGAAATTTGTAAGAAAGAACACAGAGATTACTCATCAAATCCATCTGCAGTAACACGGGAAGATTTTGCTAATATTCCAGCATTGTTTATGAGAAGTTGTACTGAAGGATGAAGATTAGCATCTTGCAGCCACTGTTTTAAATTACACTCAAACGTCATAATTGAATGCATAGATGAAATGTCGAGTTGAAATGCTTCTACATAGGCATTAGGATCATGTTTCTTAATCTCCCAAACAGCCTGTACAAGATGCAGAAAAAACAACATAATTTTGCAAAGTATAACAAAAAGGAGATATATACAATTGATACTCCGGCTGTAAGATATACCTTATTTAGTGCCTGACGAGAACGGGAACCTTTTGATCATGTAAATAAAATGAACAGATTGTTAGTTTATTAATATTCTATGACGAAGCATAAATGTAGTGCCTGTGAGAAGTTTCTGCAGTGGTTTACTTAATGGAGAAAACATCAGATGCAGCTAAGAACATATTCCTTAAAGTGTTGCAAAATTTGTCAGCTCTTCAAGGAAGGTGATACAAAATAATCAACCATTTTACTTGAGAGCAAAATTTGATATGGACCAACAAAAGACAACAAAAAAAAAGAAAAAAAAGCATAACTTTAATCAAATATCTCAAAGAAGATAACTACCAAGTTTCCTTAATGGTTCACTTTAAGGAATATATATATATATATATATCAGAACAAGTTCCCTAAAGTGTTAAAGTTTGTAGGTTTCTTCAAGGAATATGAGATGGATTTGGCAGAGAGAGTGTCGTACTAAGAACCAAATGCAACGCATCAAATGCACATTTGAATTTTGTTCATAAATAAAACTGAACATTTGAGAGTAAGAGTCGATGTTATCAAATAACCGTAAAAAATATCTCAGGAAAATCGATCATCGCATCTCCTTACCGAGAAGAACATGGTAGCCTTCAGCTGCCAGAGCTCTCGCAGCAGCCTTTCCCAATCCAGAAGTGGCCTGCCAAAAACACGCGGCGAACAAACCCTCAGCGTTGCAGAGGGCATCAAGAGGCAAAAGCAAGTGGCTAGGGCTTACCCCGGTGACCACGCAGATGGGCCTCCGAACGGGGCACTGATGGCCGGGACTGAAGCGGCGGCGAGGGAAGGACGGCAGCGGTGGCGAGCGGAGCAAGGAAGGGAAGAGGTTGGAGAGGCAAGTGAGCAAGAGCAGGTACAGGTGGGAGTAGACAAGGGCAAGCGTCCAGTACACGGCCATCCTCCAGAACTGCAACAAGCACACCATCTTCGCCGCCTCCCAATCCATCTCCCTCCTTCCCTCCCTCTCTGAATCGATCGATCGCTTTCGCCGATGACAGAAGAGATCAGAAGAGATCAAACTGCTATATCCTAAACACGCCCTTAAATATTATATACATAAAGATAAATTCGCGTTTTCCTAAAATAAATAATAGATTTTTCTCAGAAAAAATAAATCCGCTTTGACTAAGCAAAAAGTAAATAATCTACATTTTCTTCTGTTTATCTGTTAAAAAATAATAATAATAAATGGATAAATCTTATACGTAGAGAGAGAGAACGCGCGCTGTGATCCCCTTCGCGATGCACATGTGTGTGTCTGTGCGCTACGCTGCGGTCGTCGATTGTTTAACATTTGATTTCTTCAACGTGACGATGATAACGCGAACCCTAAATCATAAGGGGTGATGATGTCGTCCGATCGTGATTAAAATTTAATTAAATTATAATTAAAATTTAATTGAATTATAACCACTAGCATCGTAACTACTAACAATTGAAATTGATCAAATTTTAACTAATCACAACCACAATGCTAGTAATTATGATTCGATCACATTTCAACTGAATCACAATTAAAATTTATATCTGGCTCGACTCAATTCAACTATAATTTAATTAAAATTCGACAATGCGACTGTTGGTGGAATTGTTGTGTCTTTCTTATTTACCATGCACAAAATAAATAAAGCAAATGATCAAAACCTTCTTGCGAACGTGTGTATATATATAAAAGTCAGCAAGTGGAAACAAAGAAGCAATTTGATATTAAGGTGGGTAAAGGAGATCAAAGGCAGCTGTAGTCATGCCTTGGTTACAAAAGTCGACAAATAATGTAAAGAAGAGCAAGTAGATGCTTGATTTGTCTATTCCCATTAGTTCCCCTGCTTGTTTATCTATCCCCAGCTTTTAATTAAATTTTGTGCATGTCTTATTGGTATTACTGCCGAGCCGAGGCATAATTACTGCCAAGGTTACTACTGAAGTAATGTTCGCCGCTTAAATTAATGGTGACTGCGCATACGTTGCGCAGCCGACCTTAATGGTGGCTGTGCATGCGTTGCGCAGCCTTGACATGACGGCTGAGTCGGCTGTGCGAGTTGGCAGCATTACTACGAGGAGACGAAAGATTTTCTACAGTAATGACGTTCAAGCTATATAAGAGGTAGAGAGGAAGAAAGGCGGAGAGGGATCAGAGGTGAAAAGAGATAACATCGATGAAAAGACTGTGGGATTTGGTTTGTGAAACTTGAGAGACTTTTCATTTTGTAATCGTCTCTCCGACAG
>JBAMHZ010234971.1:0-13924 GCA_037177395.1 Alpinia galanga | reverse complement strand
TGGAGCTCCAAACCATGTTAAACGCTTGAGTTTGTATTGGCTTCTTTGTTTTTTACTTTAGCTTTGTTTTGTTTGTGCTTCCGCTAACGATTCATATAGAACAATAAAGAAAGGTTATATATCCCCCCCTCTAGCCGGCACAAGGATCCTAACAATAATAAAGATACTAAACCATTTTTGTCTAAAATATGACCAGACTACAAGGAGAAATATATGAACATTTTTAAAGGTTGACAATTTAACATAGTGAATTAATTCTTTTACCCTTACACTATTTTTATCTAAGTCGGAAGCTTTTCTTGTTCCTACCCCATTGGTTTTTCCAGCTTTTCTTGTGGCTTTTCACCATCGTATACACCAGTACAAATAGATCATTTCTTGTACAAATAGGTAGTTTTATTTTCTAGAAGAGTAAAAAAGCAAACAATGATGCATGCTAAGGTCAAATGTGGATTCATAATACAATGTCATGGCTTTAGCAACATATGAACTCATTTAGGCGAACAATCAGATGGCTTTATTGCGACAATCAAGCCTACAATACATATATATATCCCTCAAATCTTGTATTTCACGAGAGGATAAAGTATATAAAGATTAATTGTCATTTCATTCAAAAGGAAGGTTTAATATATATAATGAAATCATCATCTACTATTGTTAGTTCCAAGATCAATTAGCATATTTGGCTAGCTGCAAAGCGTTAAAAGTACTTAAAGTGAAATATAATTGTACTAATATATTCAAATAGCCAGCTTAATTAAGAGGAAATGTTATGGGCAAAAGCTCCATGCATTCATATATTAAGCTAAAGGGCCTACTTGTAATATTTACATATTCATTATGCTACATATATAAAAGTTTTATAAGGTATATAATTAAAGTTAAGAGAGGAGCTGTCTAGAGTTTGCCCAACTAATAATTTTCCCTTGGACACATATTAAACAAACAAATGGTAGTATATTAAGTTTTACTAACATTCTTATATATCTTGTTCTTTGGCTTGATTAGCTTAGAGGTGTCCTATTCCTTTGTTGGAACTTATAAATCCTCAGCTTGACAAAACATATACTTGTATCTACTATATTCCAAAAACAATGATTGAAACCCTAATTCACTAACATCCATATTTCTTTTCTTCTTTGCTCGACACATGGGGCCCAACCTATACCCCTCACGCGCCACAATGACCTGATATGTCTTGCACTAATTTGCTTCAAATGCAAGGTATTTCTTTAAAGCAACATGGTTGACTCATACAGTCACACATACTGTATAGCACAAGGACAGCAATGGACAAAATATTCCTCCACAAATAAATATATATATACACTACTTGACGATAAGGAAATGGGAGAACACTTTAATAATCAATAATTTAATTCGACTGAAGAATAATTCATACGACCACCATTCTGAAAAGATATGAGAGCCAGAGAGACATCACAATCCAAGTCTCTCAATTGGTCCATCACCTACAGCCAATCCAATATTCCCAAGCCTAGCTACCTTCTTCTACCTCCTCTCTTCCTTCTCTCTGTCTCTTCTTTGAGTTTTCTGGATCACTTCAGGATTACCTTTGCATGGATACCAGCCAGTGGCCTCAGGTAATTAAAGCTAGCTAATTATAATCCCCCCTAGATCTCGATCGACTATATTTTCCTTGCTTTTTTTCCCATTTTTTTTTTAAACAAAAATTTATACGAGTTCTTAAGATCTGTGTTTTTCCTTTTGAGTTTTAGCCTGTGATTGATGTATACATGCATCACCTTTAATTCTCTCTCTCATCCTTTCCTTTGGCCTTAAGCTTTGAATCATCCCCACACCTTTTGCTCATGAAAGCAGCGACCTGATGCCACTTTATGTTTTTCTCCCCACCTTTATCTTCTCTTTTTCCCTTACTTTCCTTTTGATCGCATGCAATAAAGCGGTGCTACTGGGTAAGGTGTTGCTTTGTTCTTGTCCATAATTTGTTTCTGTTCTCTTTCATCTTTTACGAGCTAGCTTTTGCCTCTCACTTCTCCTTTCCTCTTTCAGCTCGCATATGTTCTTGATCTATTTATTTCGAGATTTATAGTATGTGAATGGTGCTGTAGTTTTAGTTTGTTCATATGGGGAAATTTTGGCGGTGTAATTCGTGGCGCTTTCTAGGGCATGGGACTGCAGGTGAAGCCCATGACCTTGGGGGATCAGTTCACCTCGTCGACCAACAGCGGCACCACCATCTCGACCACAGCAAAGCTGCAGGTGGCTGAGAGGGAGATGAGGGAGAGGCAGAGGCCGAGGCCAAGCAAGGAGCAGGTCCTCAACTGCCCCAGGTGCAACTCCACCAACACTAAGTTCTGCTACTACAACAACTACAGTCTCACTCAACCCAGGTAGGTATTTAGGAACCGATCGATCTTTAGATATCAAAATTACATGCGCATGTCTGAACATGCACAAGTTAATGGCAGGTACTTCTGCAAGACCTGCAGAAGGTACTGGACAGAAGGTGGGTCCCTTCGGAACGTCCCTGTGGGCGGCGGCTCGAGGAAAAACAAAAACAAGACCGCCGCCGCAGCCGCAGCTGCCAATGCCACCGCCACTAGCTCCAAAGCTCCAAAGGTGTTCCATGAGGGACAGGACCTCAACCTGGCTTTCCACAAACAGAGTCACCTTCCCGAGTTCAACTCCATTTGCCAAGTGAGCAGCAGCTGCAACTCCTACAATCTCTCTGCCATGGACTTACTCAAGAGCACCGCTGCTATGCCCATACCATTGCCTGACTACACCACGGCTGGGTTTGGAGGACTCATGCAGGAATTCATGAGACCTCCGACCCTCAGCTTTCCACTGGATACTGCAGGTTTCGGGAGTCTGCAATTACTGCCAGGTGTGGGTGTTCAGGAAAGTAGTGATCATGCTGCTGGGAGCAGTAAGCTTATGTTTCCTCTGCAAGAACTCAAGACAGCAACTGAGCCTTCAAAGAATATCGAGTTTGAGCAGAACAAGGGACAAGGTGGTGATCCACTACCTGGATATCGATATTGGGACGGTATGTTCATGGGAAGAGGAGGAGGAGAAGGCCCTTGGTAGAAATTAAAAGTATCAATTAATCCTAATTTAAAGGAAGAGCGTTCCTTCAGCTTGACTTCAATTTTCATCTAGCTAATTGTTAATTTCTCTAGTTAATTTAAATCCATCATCAATGTGGATATATGTTGAAGCTAAGTTTTACATTGGCTTCAAGAGGTATATGTATTGTCGAATTAATAACAAATGCTAGATATAATGTGGTCATCGCATTAGAGGACCCCTTTTTACATGCTTTAATTATGCCAAAAGAGAAGCATGTGTGGGACTTCTGGTATCATATATATGTTTGTGGTAATGAATGATTGAAGCATATATATATGCACTGAGTTAAAGGTATTGTATAAGTAAGTGATGTAATTTGTTGATTTATATGATCAGGAGAGGAGAGATTTGATGTGATGCTGACTTTTTTTCTTATTGATTCATCTGTTACTTTTATCTTTAATATTTATTTTATCTATAGCAGGTCATGAGAAGTACCTTCCTCACCTACTCAAACTCAGATTCTCCTAACCATGATGAGCCAGGTAGAGACCACATTCTAACACTCTCTATAGCTGTATATATTTCCTAACAGTTCTGTAGCCACTTGGCTTTAGTGAAATTAGTCGAAGCAATTGAGGTAGATGTTTGGATTATAGATCCATGGCATTTTGGAAGCATGGTGAAAATTGAAGAGAAAAGAGAGGGTCAGCTAATGGCACCAAGACATGCATGCACACAAGCATGGATTGTTACTGATTCCTATGTGATTGCGCCATTCAGTAACGTGCCTTGTTGCTATACAAAACATGGGCAGGGATTCAATATGATCTTTGCCCATACGTATTGAACTCCCTTCTCGAGAAATATATAGGAGGAATCGAAGAATATTAATAATTTAATTGTCTTCTGATTGTTTGATATGATCTCTTCTGTTATTATTATATATATTTACTCTTAATTCATGTGTAGATCATCCGTCGCATTTCCCTGGGAGTTTGCAAATCAGTCATGCACCTACATTTTCCTGATGAGCCATGTTATATATGTACGTATTTCGTCTATATCATATTATATCCTTGCAGTGCTTAATTATGGTAATATATATTATAATAATGCCGATTCATCTGAAATGTAAAACCACTCCAAATCTAAGTCTTCGCGGAAATATTTCATGGTAAAAATGATACAATGAAAGATTTGTTGCAAATACACATGGAGATTTTTATTATTGCAAAATACGCTGTCATTGCAGTGTAAATAATCTATTAGAGTTTCTTCCCATGTAACCATATGTCATTATGATAAGAAATTTTAAGTGCTAAAATAAGAATATTTGTATGTAATATTTTGTCCCCAATGGATGTTTAAGGTTTTGACTATCGGGCAATAGCTTGAGCATGGTACTCGAAGAGTTGCTTCCGTTGTAGTGAGATTTTGCGATTGGAGAGATCTGAGTCAAGTGATTGGAAGGTCCGACGTTAGATGATACAAAAAGTCTCACATCATAGATCCTGCGTCATTTTCACTCAATTAAAGGAATTAATTATCCTCGAGTTTCAATACCTTCAGTGTAGTAAGACACTGGATCCGGAGCAATAAATGTAGCTGAAAAATCAGATACTCATGGAAGTGCGATCTTACAAGCGTCTTCATTAATTCTTTGAAATATTTTGAATGGGTAATCCACTCAAGACTTGGGGGTTAGTTATAATGATCTCAAGGAAAGATGAATCTTCTTTGTTAGTACTAGGATTGTAAGTTTGTTAGGAACTAATTAAATCTCCGGATGAGCAATTTTTTTGGGCATGCATCAAGTCGTTTTTCACAAATGAACTTGTTAAAGGGATACCATTTAGAGTCATTTTTCTTATATATAGTTCTTGAGGCGACACAGGATGGAAGGATGCTGCTTCGTAGCCTTGGCTTGGGTGGTAAGAACAGCGGCTGTAACTACCGTACGCGGAAGGTGTGTGTTTAGGAGTTGGGTTCCACTACAGACCCATTTAGAAGAATAGTTGATGGAATGGCTGGTGAAAGAGCCAAGCAAAATGTGTTCTTCGGTGTGTATTATGTATAAGCGAGGGGCGTAGTTTGGCATAAACGAAAAATAGAGGTGATACCACTGGCCTAGCTAGTTAAGTTGGGCACGACCACGACTGAATTGAGTTTCTTGGGGCATGGCTTCAGTACGAGTCCATTATATCTTTTCATCTAAATCTAAAATCACTCCCTCTGCCTTTTTAATTAACAATAGATCAAATTATAACAGCAATTTAATCTTTTGATATTAAAATAATCAAAATAATTTAAAATATAAAAAGCCTTAATTGTAGGGGACCGAGATCAATATAATCTTGTTGTAAAAAATGTATGCTATAATTGCTGCAGATCGACTCCAAACAAATCAAGAACTTTTTCTGCCTTTAGATCTGCGCATGGTATGATCAACCACAGGAATAGGTGAACGAACCATATGCAATAATTGGCAAATAGAAGGGAGAAAAATATTAGAAAAGGATGGATGCTCCATTGTTGGAGCTCTGCACTCCAGAATAGATAGGAATCATGGTTATTTATATTTCATCGTACTGAGAAACTCGCTACATGAACATAAAGTAAAAAAAATATAATCAACATCAAATTTTAAACAGTTTGGAAACCAAACTGTAATTCAAACGGTGTCTACAAATTAAGACAAACGCCTGAAGAATTTTTCTGCTAGTCGCTAATATGTAAATCAAATAGATTTTAAACCTATGGTACATGTTGGAAAAATTACTGGACTACATCGTAAATAACCACCTCTGGGGACAACAAAATGGCAAAGTAATAATTCAGGCATCTAACCATCCAAAGTTGTACAGGTCTCGAAAAATATTTGTATGAAAAGTGGAAAATCAACCAGTAATAATTCCAGCAAGAATATCGCTCTTTCCTCTGGCATGAATGGTGTAGACAAGGCGTATTGCATCTAACCATCCATACAGCGACTCCCATGTGTCAGCAACCTGGTGGAGAGCAAATGACCAGCGTCATATATTATTGCAATAACCGACAAAATCAATCTAGAAGTACTTATCAGTGAAACAACTTCACATCATGATCAGTTGCGAAAAATCTCTGCATATAAGAGCAACATTAGTGCAGTTTCCAAAGTTCCCAAACAGGTTTAGGCTAAAATGAATAAAATCATTTCAAGTTTTGATATGGAAAGTAGAAACATGTGGCGGCATATTCAAAGGAGTTAGCTGTTCAGACGAGGAAGATCCTTTGTCAACTTTTTGAACCTTTCCCAACAAAAAATAAATATATTTTGAAACGTCATATTTATGCAACATGTGGCCGCTAAAAAAATACACAGTCTGCTCCTAGCAAAGGTGGCATAAATAATAGAAAATTTTCCCTGAGCTAAATTAAAATGCCTCAAACATGGGGCAACTAATGCTGGAATAATCCAAGAGGGAACAAAATACACCAAAGTGAGTAAATCAACCATTGGCAAAGCAAAGAAACATTGGAAAACAAAATCATAATCTCCACGAAGAGGGACATACATCATGAATTTATCTCTATTTAGATGCTTGAATATGGCAAACTTACCAAGTAAACTGAGCCATTAATTGTCTCAATGCAAAGACCAGCACCTCGAGGAAGTGTAAGGTCTGCACAAGCTGAAACAGAAACAATGTCTTGGACATCAACTTTAACTAGTGATTTATCAGTTTGTGGAGATCCTGACAACCTCCCAGGACTTTGTGATAGCTGCTTCTCAGCCTTACTGACCTGGGAAAGATAACACTCGTCAGTATGATCTCTATCTGGAAAGATAACTCGTCAGTATGATCTCTTCTATCTGGAAAGATAAAAATTCTGTAGGATCTCTCCAATGTATCACCTAGTCTAAAGTTAATTATTACATGAAGATATAAAAATGCATGAATACAGAAAACAAGTTCCTCTTTGAACACAAGCAATGGCATGCATTATAGTAACTGAGTGAAGCAATCTTTCTTTTGATACGCACAGTACACCAATAATCCATTTTTTCTTCATCAAGCAAAGAAACACGAGTTTTCATAATCAGGAGGAATTCTAAGGAAGTGGAGCAGCTTGTACATTATCAATCACAAACAGAACTTCTCTTTTATATACGAAAAAAAATTCAGGAAAAAAAATTAGGAGCAAACTTGTCTGGGTGTATGTATTTCAACTGATAATTTACCTGAGGCTACTTTATTAGGTGATGGAAAAAAGGTAGGAAAACTAAAAGTGCAAATTGAATATGCATAAAATGCCATTAAAAAGTATAGGAAAGATTTGGAAAAAAAAACAAAACTAGTGATGCAAATGCTCAGTAGTAGTCAGGGCATACATATGAACTTTGTTCATATCAGCATTAGTTGAATGGAGATACAATGGCCGTATCATTAAAGCTTTACTTTTTCCTTACAACAATCGTGCAGTTTAATAACACAACCAGGCCTCATAATTTCATAAAAAATAGCTCTCCCCATTCAGTAGTAGCATACTCTTCTAAGCTTTAACTATAAAATATGTTTGGTTACCAGAAAAATGTTCTCTAATGCAGGTTTCACCTCTAATGCAGGTTTCATCATTGACCTGTAGTATATTATCCTCCTATTGTACTGCAAAACTATACCGATGGTAATACACTTCCTGCTTTCCATCATGTGCCATCAAAGTTATAATGTGGGATGTTGTGATACAATCCAAGTTACATGTAAACACCTTCCATGATGGAAAGAAGGGCATCCTATCTACTTTCTATGCAAGGATAGCTCCAAGAGAAACTGGAAAATTTGTTTTTTAAGTTAAATTTGCAGTCACACTGACTTGAGACACAACTAAGAACAAAAAGAAAAAGAGTTCACACAACTCAACAAAGTTGACTTATTTCATATATAGAAACTGCACTAGTTGAGGTTTTACAATTATGAGAGAAAAAGCTGAAGTGATGATAATTTACTTTTACCTAAATTAAAAAAATTTGAGCAATGCTATTTATTTTGTTTTATGAATATAAAGGTCATAACTTAGTAACTCTGATCATCATGTAACAGATCATGTTGATATAAGAATGGTTTAAATAATTGATACGTAACCTTAGATCATCATATCATCATGTAGCAAAAGCAAAAAATAATTCTAATTAAATTAATTTCAGAATAGAAGCAAGAAGACTGAATCAAGGAAAAAGGACAAATACTTGAATCTTACCTGCTGAAGTCCCTCATGATTCAGAAGAAATTGAGATCTTTGCCACTCTCTATGAGGTGCAATTGGAATATGTGCAGGTTGAGCAGTTAGGTAGCCTACTTTCAAGTAGGGTAAAGGAAGCTGTCAGAAAAACATTTGAGAAAAACATTTGTGAGTGGATAATGCATGTCAAATTCATACAGCTAAACTAAAAGGGACAGTGATAATATTAACTATACCATGAGGAAAGTTGATCCTAAATTGGAAATTCAGGTAGGAAAATAAGTTTTAACGATCAAACCAGTGAAATGAAGTTTCTTCTCAAGAAAGGTATTTTCTCCCATTAGTTAAACTAAGGTTGGGTTTACTTAGGTGGAAAGATGAGAGTGGAAAGCAAAGCAACACAAAAGTATAGATGAATTATTCATGCTTCATGAGCATTTTTGTGAATTTTTGCCTCTCCTACCTCTCCCCATCATCTCCATCCTATTTTTCCACCCAAGATAATCCAGCCTATGAAAGAATCTTAGCATCTTAGGCTTATAATTAGAGAGATCACACCTATTCTTGCTTGTCTAGAAGAGCTAATTTCACATTTCTGTAGAAAATTTAATTTCTAGCCCAATCGGCCTATGCTTGCAAGAATGGCAATTATAAGAGCAGAGATTATATACTCTGAGAAAAAATCACATTCCATGCCACCTGGTATAGACTGCATGCACCATGTCATACTAGCATGGAGGCCTCCTCTTCTTTTTCATCCTATGATTCCTCTTCCTCAATGTCCTCGTCCTCTTCTTTTTTCTCATCTTTACACTCATCCTCTCCTGGTCAGTGCTGACTGAGACCACATCATATTGACACAAGGTGTGGCCATCAGCAGTTGAACCAACTCATTCAGACCACCCAACGAAACTCCAGTGCCTAAGTAATTCCAAACCTTCCACTCTAGTAATAATTGTGCAATAAAATCAGTCAATATCGTTATGATAGTTTCTGTTAGTGTTTCTAGGTAGAGATTGCCCAGTGCACAAAACTCCTGGGAATGTCAACCTTTATCATACATGCTGAGAGGCTGGATTTGTAACTCCAACCATGATTGCCTATTTCCCATTAATATTGACATGCTATAAGTGGTAGTCGAACAACAATGTTTTGAAGATAACTCACCATTGATCGAACTAGCCGTAAAGCACTGTGATAAACCTGCATGATTATTAAAGACAACAAACAGGATCAAACCACTGATTTACCAACTGAAGAAAAGTTGTGCAAAAGAATTACAATACAATTCCAATTCAACACCTGAGAAACTTGATAGCACAACTTTCATAGATTATGGCAGAGATGACAAACCAACTCAATATAAATTTTGAATTAAAGATTAATAAATAAAATTATGTGGGGAATGCAAAAATGTACGAACAATTGAAAAGATAAAACTAAATGTATTTAAGCTGAAAAATTAAAACAAGATAAATTATGCTCTTATATAGGACATCCAAATAATAATAATTGACTAAATAGCCCACACGAGACTAAACCTATGTATTCTAACAGAGCTACTAACTCTTAACACAAGTCCTCATGTTAAAGTAAAGAAGATATTGACTGATATTAAGTTTGTCATGCAAAATATGAATTGCCCAAATTGAAAAATAAGACTGATAAGTCACTCAATGAAGATGACCCAGATGCAATATTGGTGCAGTGTTTGAGAAACTTGATGCAATACTCTAAACTAAAATTGATGAGTTGATGTGACCTATACAAAAATGAATTCTTGGATAAAATCTTCTTTTACTTTAAATTGAAGATATTACATGATTCTAAAGTTTATAGAAAATGAATATACAAATTATGAAGGGTTACAGTTAAAGAAGATAGATCACAGAACCAATTCAATAAATACTCATGGAACAAAACACGAAGAAGATATCAAGTGAGGCTGAATATAATTTGACACTTCTATAAACAAAAAGATGTAGAGAGAATCGGGCAAAGTAATATTATCATTGTGAGAGAAAAGAAAGAGGATATTAGAAGAGAGCTAGACTATTTTTTGAAATTGCAATTGGCAGAGAGATTATATAAGTGTTTAGAGAAAATGGGAATAGAATTTCAATGTCTACTTTTAGGTTCATGTTCATTTGTATATTTCCTTTATGTGGGGACATATACTGATCAATTTCAGTGGGTCAAGTGGGCCTAATAAGTTGGGAAAGTAGGTCAGCTGAGGAAGATTGGACAGCCAGTCAGTTCGGGCAAGTGGGATGATCGTAAGGAACTTGTCAAGGCCAACCTTCCATGACTCTAAAATATGAAATGGTCCAAAAAAAAAATATCCAAAGCAAAAGCCTAAAACCATCTAATTTAAGTAATCATCTTGGTGTCTAATTGTGAACACAGACCTAAGAGAGGTCACCTATATATAGATCCCTAACGTATGTCCAAATGTCATATAGCAGAAAAAGTAGTAGTCATGATTATTAAACTAAATATTGATATCAGAATCCAATAGTGAAAGAATCCGAGAATCAATCTAGTTGGTAGGATCGATGAGATCAGAATTGTTATCAAAATTTAAAAATAAATAGGAAGAGATATAATAAAATTATTTTATAAGTTTACAAAAGATGTTCTAAACTTTTAAAAATGTTTACACATCAAATTATAATGATAAAATGTAATCAAGTATTTCAGAAACATTTGGAGGAATTTCACATAGCTAGGATCTATATGCTATGGTTCAGCATGGAATAAGCAGTAGGGTCAGTATTCCTGAACATGAATGAGAAGTTGGAGGATACCAGACCTCATCAAAACAGTTGGAAAAGGAATTAGTGATTTACCATTATCAAGTGTCAACTAAAACCTGACAGTGACGAAAAATAAACAGTTGATCAGCGCTATGTTATTTCAAGAGATTAGTAGAAAAAATCTAGTGATTGCAGGGAGCAACTGCATATCTGAATGGAGAAATAAAGTGCATTAGGGCATAATCGTACTAGAAAGATGTCGAAAATCTCACGGGCATGGATCTTCATCTTCATTTTCTAGGCCAGGTCATTATCTCGATTAGCAACATAGACTTTCATAGAGATCAATGTCATAATAAGATCACTCTAACAAATCAAAATTAGTTGAGAAGCACAGATTGTTTGTTGTTTGCATGCAAAAGAATAAATGTGGACAAACCTATATATTTAAAAGAACATTCACATCGAAAGTGAAATTGCATTTGGTTCAGAAACCTTTCTTTAAAGGGAAACAGATGGTCACTGCAATTAAGCAGAGACTTAGAACATTCACATCAAAAACCAAATTACATTTGGTTTAGATAACCTTTCTTTAAAGGGAACCAGATGGTCTCAGCAATTAAGCAGGCTTGCAAAAATCAAACAAAATCAGAACATTTTCCAGTAATATAACAAGTGCATGATCACAATTATTAAATTGTACCATATTAACAGTTATTCCACAAGTTGAAAAGAATATCAGACCCAGGAATTTTAGACAGGCACAAGATATGTTCTTCATGAACTGAAATAAAATGTCAGCCAGAGAATGCAGATAGGGTCATACTGAGTAGTTTGGTTTCAGAGCATGAGCAGCTGCAATGTATATAGCTGATTGACTATAAAACTCTTCAGGAGAGACTTCTTTTGCATTGACGGGTCTGCCAGACCTAAAAGTGTCCTCGGCTAAGCCATACTACATGTAGAAACAGATAATTATCAGATCCAGTAACTGGTAAAGAGTGAGCCAGAAAAACAACATTGCTTTCTAAAATAATAGTAACAAGTTAAAACAACAAAAAATGGAAAAGGGCAGTAAACCCTTACCAACACTGTACCGAGATTGTAAATTGCTCGATGAAAATCAAACTGTAGTTGGATGGCAGCACGAAACTGTCACAGAGTATGATTCGGGAGTTATTATGATAAGAGCAATGGCAATAACAAGAAATCATCTGCAAACTATTTGAGGTTAGGGACTTGGCCATTTTCACATAGCACTAAATCAAAAGCATAACTATTGAAAAGTAACGTAGCATTACCTTGATTTAACCTTGTGAAACAGAAACGAATAATTATAGAAGTAAAACTTTATTTGCAATTTCATGGCTTTACCTTGCTTATAGCTGTTTTTATAATAGTCTGTTTCTCCCGTACAGGAACAATTGCACCAAGTTCCTGTATCATGATTTTGTCCAAAATGCCTTAATAAGATTAAAAACTAACATAAAATTACTTCTACAATAAATCAACTTAATTGATAAACCAACATGAATCATAATACCTGCAAAGCAAGACCCCAGTTGTTAAGGGCCTATCATAAATCAATAAGGAAATTTGATTGATTAGTACACTATTAAACCAATTAAAAACAAAAGTGGGTAAAGAGACCCATATATTACCAATATGCCATTAAAATTATGTCCTGCAGGAAACAAATTAAAACATGGACGAAAGTATGGTAACTTGAACGAAGCGCATAAATGCATAAAAGTATCAATGTCTAAGCAAAATATAACGAGGTAAAGCTACTGTAAAATACTATGGCATGAAAACAAATAGGAAAAGATCAAGTAGTTTATAATTTTAAGATGTGTCCTGATTGGAGATAATCAGCAGGAAGGATAATAGTGAGAGGCTTTGATATTTTGATCATCAATTAAAGAATGTGCTATGGACCTCTAGAACAGCAACCAAACATACTGATATGTGTTAGGGTTCAAAAACAAGAATAGAAAAACACCAGAATTTTATTAGGGTTCACAATAAAGAATACTCAAATCTGGTAAAGCAAATTCCTCTACCTGCCAAAGCTCATACCCTTTTCTGATAATAACTCCCCCCTCCCTCTTCTCCTTCTAATTTCCCACCAACTTATAACCACATACATACTCTAAAATATACTAACATAACTGCCACAAACATATAACTGACTTAAAAACATAAACTGCCTAGTATATTCTGGTTCAAACCTCTTTTTCAAGTCCCTTTTTATTTTGTCCCTCTCCTAGAATATACAAGCAATGTTTTAGGCTCCCATGATCCAGCATCTGGTCCACATCTAAAACTTGATTCCTATCATTATCACATGCTGCAACACTAGCCTTGTCCTCAAGGCTAAAATGAGGAAATTGAGTTCTAAGAGTGAAATCATCCTCCTACACTGTGTCAATCATGCTTTTGCCCTTCCATTTGACTAGCCATTGACAAATCATGTCGCCATTTTGAACAATGTTTCGATGAGCAACCATATATTCCGATTCTAAATCATCTTCAAAGGCCACTTCCAATCCACTTGGTAGATCTGCTTGCACATTATACTCACCAATAGCTTTTTAAAGTAATGATACGTGAAAGTTGGGATGGACACGAGAATGAGCTGGAAGCCGAAGTTTATATGCAACCTCTCCATATTTTGCAACAACTTGGAAAGGGTCATAATATCTTGCTTCCAATTTTTTATTAATCCTCTTAGAAACAGTGTGTTGCCTATGAGGCCTTAATTTAAGGAACACTCATTCTGCTATGGCAAAGTGCAATGGCTTCCTCTTTTTAACAGCATATCTCTTCATTTGTTCTTGCATCCTAGAGAGGTTATATTTAAATTGAAGGAGAGCTTCATCCCT
>JBAMHZ010234541.1:0-13930 GCA_037177395.1 Alpinia galanga | reverse complement strand
TTCTCTGCTTGCTTCTTGTTCTTAGCTGGTTCACCTGTAAATGTGATTCCAGCAAGTTCCACAGTGCATGTAAAAACAGGTAGATGTCCAAGACCTGAACGGACTGTTGTATACGAAGGCAAAGGTGCACCAACTCTCTGGGCAATTTCCTGTAGAAGGTTCTTATAAACCCCCGTCTCATCCTGTGAAGAAACTTATCGCATCAGAAATAGATTACTGGACGTGTAGACAACAATTTGAGGCTTCCATGCTGCCTTTTACTATTGTTCTTTAGGCTCTTATAAGGTGGAAAAGTACCTTCAAAGATATCGCACACGAGTTATACAATTACAGAACCAATCCATGTATCCATGAATTTTTTGAACTATGGTTGCCAAGTTTCAAAAGCAAATGGTGTAGTAATACCCCAAAATGAGCAAAGTGATGCACATCTAAATATGTTAAAGTTAGGTTCCCCTACAACCACTGAGATTGTTATGCAAACCGAGCTAGAACTGATTTTCACCTACTAGTCAACGCGTGTCTTTCCTTTTCAAGACAAAAAGAAGAAAATTATTATAACTCTAGCAATTTCTGAAAGGATAAATGAACTATTCACAATCTTATCTCAATCATCTATGTTCTAATCCTTATTTGATCATCTTCAAATTTTCTTACCTCAATGATATTCTGCATCCAAAAGCTGATGCAAGACAGCACTGAAAAAGGGAAAAAAATGAATCACTAGATCCACAAGAAACTCCACCAACATCCATCCAAACACTAGTGCACTGCACTGCAACGACAACCTATTGTGGTGTTCCCACTGACCAGCTGCAATCCACTTGCAGGTTCAATTGGTGCAGTCAGTCATGGTGGAAACCCTAGTTTGAAATCAACCAGTGTCATGTTCTCGCCATTATCATGAAAGGTCAGTTCTTTGAAATTTGAACCACCCCTATATGATGTCGGTGCTTTGAATCAAATTTAGCAGCCATGCATGCAGCTCGTAGCAATAAACAAAGGTATTAATAAGTAGCACCGCAAAAGTTAGTCTTGGTTGGAAAGACATCCGCCATTAAAAGAAAGGTTGAAGCTCAAGTGAGAATAGTTTATGAGTTTATGGACGAGTCAACAACACTAGAAGGCAATTAATTAATTAAGAGACTAACGTAATAACTCGACGCCACTCGGTGGAGACCGGGTCAGTGGTTAACTTTTCCTCTTACTCTTCTAACTTCTTCTAACTGGGAATGGAGAAGACTGACGATGTTGACGGAGATGAACAAACTCAGCCGGAAACCTAACGGAAACAACGCGCACTGATTGTTTTGGGGAACTGAAAACAAACGGTGGAAGTTTTTTTTTGTTTTTTTTTAAAGGAAGAAGACTCCGTCGCCGTTCCGACGAAGTTTGCCGGAAACCAAAACCGAAAATAAAACTCACGACTTCGATATCGAAAGTCCAAATCTTTTTCATTTTTTTTCATGTGTTCTGGAGAATCTTTCTTCCAGTCCAACAGACGCAAATCGGGAAGATGGATGGAATATGTTTTGATCCCCTTTCGCCTCAAAGAAAAAAACTGTTCGAACGCATCGAAATCTTTTCGTCTAACTATGAGCATATTTGTGCCTGAAAGCGAATGTAAATGCAAAGAGAGATTTTTTTTTCTTAAAACTAATTCCATGAAATCCGGACATGGCAAAATCTGACAGAAATGAGGCGATTTTTTTTTCCCCATTTACTTGGGCGTGGATCAAAGCGAAATGAAAAGGAAAAAAGAAGAAGAAGAAGATGAGTAGATGATGAAGAACTAACCAAGATCCGGGCGGCTAGGGAATGGGAGGGTCCGCGCTGGGAGAGCGCGTTGAGCGCCACTTCCGCCGCCGAGTGCTCCGCCTGCCGCAGCGTCAAGCAGAAGCTCGGACTCTCGAACACTTCCCCATTAAAGTTCACGGTCGCCTTGAACCTCGGCGCGTGATCCGGCCCCTCCCGTATGCACGTATACGACGGCAGGTTGAAGCAGCTCCGCTGTGCCAGCTCCTGCAGCTGGTTTTTATACATCCTCGCCTCAGTCAGCACCAGTAACGTGCTGAAACCGAGATCTCCGTCTATCGGAGGTAAAAATCAAAGATCCGACTCCCGGCGGTACAGATCCAAGCGGCAGCGCCGCGGAGGGCTGATGGAAGCTCAAGGCGGCATCTTCGGGGGCTCCGCAGAATTGACGGTTCAGTCGAAGAGCTTCAGCCTTCGTCTAGGGTTTCCTCTCGCCGCAGCAGAGAACCGGAAGGAGAGAGAGATCAACTCAGAAGAGAGAGAAGAAAAGAAAAAGGACGAACAATTTAGCAGTGTTATTTCTACAAAACACCTCATATTATTCTTTTTTAATTAGCTAAAATTCTTAATAAAATTAGTTGTTACTGTCCGCTGACAAATTACTTACCGCTCCATAAAAATTTGATAATTTATAAAATTAATTGGACAAGACTTGAATATCTAAATAATAATATTCATATTTACAGCAATATAAAAAAAGATAAATAAATATTAATTTATAATCAACCAGGGAATAATTTTTTTTATAAATATATATTTATTGAAAATTAATCTTTGATAATCATCAACTTCTTTACGAAACAAGCGAGAGTTGTGTGGTGTTATTTGAACATTTATTTTTCAACTTCAGTTTATTTATTTATTATAATTTTTATTTATTAATTTATTCTGATGGGGGCGAGTCATAAATCAGGTTGTTGTAGCGAGTTGGTGTGGAATTTGTTATATGGGGGCAAATTTCATGTTTGCCCTTGTTTTTCATTTTTTATTCCTATTTTTTTTTCTTTTCAAACCTTTGTAATTCACTCAACATTACAATTCGACCCCTCATTTGATACTTAGGAGGAGAGAATAGATGAGGGAAGTTTAACTCTCTCTCTCGATATATATTATCCTATATAATTTATCCGTGAACACTTCTATTATTTACCATCTGATCCCCTAAAATTTAAGGTTTAGATTATAATGTTCACCCAATTAGATATATATATATATATATATAGTCCAACCCTTGAACCTTAGGGAATCGGACGGTGAATGATGGAATTGCT
This sequence comes from Alpinia galanga, assembly GCA_037177395.1. NCBI lineage: Eukaryota > Viridiplantae > Streptophyta > Magnoliopsida > Zingiberales > Zingiberaceae > Alpinia > Alpinia galanga. Next base: position 10,844 of record JBAMHZ010234541.1, on the reverse strand, counting down.
CATGAGTGCTCACATAAGAGTTGTGTAGGAGATCATTTCTAATTATTGTATTACATTAAGATGAGGTTACAAATAAGAACTAATAATTTTAATTGATTTAATTTAATTTTTTAAAAATTTTAAATACAGACGGATAAATTTAGAATATAATATGCAATGAAAAAAATAAACTATTAATAGTAGATTGATAAATAAATTTATATTTATCAATACATATGATATATATGATATTAAAAATATTTTAAAAGTTAATACATATTTTTATAAAATTAAGTATATTAATTGAGATATATTGTAGCAATGCGTCTGCTAATGAATTTTTTTTTTTTGAATTGATTAAGAAATGTCAATAGTCATATTGAGTTTGTCCAATAGTTGCTAAATATCATAATATAAACATATTTTATTATTTAATTTATTAAAAAATTTCAATAAAATCTTTTTGATTTTGTCTTAGTAAATTTTTAATTGTACAAGTTAGTATAATTCATAGAATACATTCTGCAACTAAATTAAATAATTTTTTATACAAATCCTCAAATATATATTTAAACTCAAATTAAAAAAAAATATTTTATAAAAATAAATCTAGTTAGCGATTCTCTTAATTTAATATTAAATTTTTTAAATAAATTAAAATTGATATCTTGACTAGTTGATGAAAATTTAAATAATTATGTTTGAAAATTTACTGCAAACTCAATAACCTATGACATCACCTGAATGAAGTTTACAATTGATATTACAATATTTATATACTGTACATATTTCTCTAAATAAAAAAGTAATTTTATCAAAATATTTAATAAAAATAAATAATTTTAAAGACAGAACGTCTTGAATCATCATAAAAGATTTAATATTTTTTTCATTTCAATTGTCGAAAGTTACTTTAGTTCATTACGGATAAATACTATAATTTTCATTCCATTAAAGTAAAAAAAATGAAATTAAAAATAATTAAGAAGTTAAAATTTAAAGATCACAATAGAGATGTTGATGTAAAAAAGTAGTGAGTTTGAAAAATAAGGATCAATTAATCGTAACCATTACTTAAAAAATATAAAAAACTCTCAACAGTTCAAAAAGAAAAACGATAGAAGCATCGACGATTTGAACAGTTAATTTTCGATTATAGGTTTGAATCGTAACAAATTCGTTTGGGATAAATCGATTACAATTTCAGTCCGTTTAATTAGATCAGCGGATAATCAATTCGTTGAGCCGATTATAGAGTCAAGTTATCTCCCACGGAGTGGACGGTTGATTAGTACAGTATAAATTATCATAAAAAAAATGAGGATCAATTATGAAGTGAGTCTAAATCTTTTATCCAGATTTAGATGATCACTGCTGTATTGATCAATCGTTTAAAGGATATAATTTTTTCATGAATTTATCTTTTTTTATTATTACCGTGGAACTGACGATGAAAAATACTAAGAGCAAATATAATCATTTTTTTCCATAAGAATTATAGATTCAGGCTAGAGCTGTTTTGGATCTGACCCGGGCGTATTTGACTCCATGGACACGAACTCCATGAACACGACCGCCCGGTGCATAGCCTACATGAGAAGCAGAGAAGCTCAGCTCCTACCCGCTCTCGCCATTCCAATTCCGATAGAGTCGCATGATGTTTGACGAAAGTCCACCAATGGCATCAGACCAAGAGGACTCTTTTCCTCTCTTGCCTGCCGTTTTGCTTCGTCGCGTGGGAAACTGGGGAAACCGGATAAAGTTGAAATCTTTGGAGGCTTCCTTTGGAGTTTGTGTGGTGGGAGTTGAAGAAAACGCTAGGGGCGCATTCATTTCTAATTTCCAACCTTTGCGGCACCCTAAAAGGCGAGTTTCTTGTGTCCTTGGATCGGCTATCTGTCTTTAAAGAGGATGTGGGCGGGCGAGGAGAGGCTGTAGTGTGGTAAAGGCGAAATTTTTTAAGTTAAGATGTCGCGACGCTCTCTAGAGAGGCATGGGTCGATCGATGCACAGCTCAGGATTCTGGCGCCGGCGAAGGTCTCCGAGGATGATAAGTTGGTGGAGTACGATGCACTACTCGTGGATCGCTTCCTCGACATCCTCCAGTCCTTGCACGGCGAAGATCTTCGGGAAACGGTAAGTTGTCATCTCTGCCAATTTCTGAGAAAATTTAAGACTTCGTAATAATCTAAGCCTGAAATTTATCATTGAAGAAACTGTATTGTTTTAATTCAAACGTTGCCTACTTGTGATTTACATCTAAAAAAGAATAAAACTTGTTCAGTATCTTGTTTCTGTTTCCATCACCTCTGAAGTTGTCTCTCTTTCTTGGACATCGCATCGCAGTCCGAGTAATCTATTGTACATGAAGTTGGTTAATCCATTCAGAATACTGAAGATTTTGATTTGGCAATAACTCTGTAGGTTCAAGAGTGTTATGAAATATCTGCAAAGTATGAAGGTTCTCGTGATCTAAGTAAGCTAGATGAGTTGGGAAATGTTCTGATGAATCTAGATCCTGGGGACTCTATCTTGGTCGCCAGTTCCTTTTCCCATATGCTCAATTTGAGTAATTTGGCTGAGGAGGTGCAGATTGCTCACCGAAGGAGGAACAAGCTTAAAAAGGGGGATTTTATTGATGAAAATAACGCAACAACTGAGTCTGATATCGAAGAGACACTTAAAAGGCTTGTAGAGCAGATGCATAAGTCACCAGAGGAGGTCTTTGATGCTCTGAAAAACCAGACAGTTGATCTGGTTTTAACTGCACATCCGACACAGTCAGTTAGAAGATCATTGCTTCAGAAACATGCTAGGTTTGTTGGCCAACTCTGGTCCCGTGCCTATTTTATACATATTCAATTAATGTGTTGTGTTTCTCAAAACTTCCCTGCATAAGTTTATTGTTTGGGTCACAGACTCTAGGTTCTACATGTCTTTAAAAAAACACATGAAAACTTAATTTTACACGTACCCTTATTCAGTTATGGAAACAACATGCAGTTTCTTATAACATTAGTATTTTTCTTCAGGATAAGAAATTGCTTGACACAGCTTACAGACAAGGACATTACCCCTGATGATCAGCATGAACTCGATGAAGCACTTCAAAGAGAGGTAGCTTTGTCCTGTGTTTCATCACATAGTTTCCTCACTATTTTCCAACTTTTATGGTGCCAAAACTGGTCGTACCTTGAACATAGAAATAATTCTTGTTATAGATTGCTGCTTCAGTTACTTGTTAACTTACATTCAATGCTTCTTACTCAGCTTGTTATTCTATTGCAGATCCAAGCTGCATTTCGAACTGATGAAATCCGAAGAATACAACCTACTCCACATGATGAGATGCGTGCTGGAATGAGCTACTTTCATGAAACAATATGGAAAGGTGTACCAAAATTCTTACGGCGTGTAGATACAGCTTTGAAGAACATTGGAATCAATGAGCGTATTCCTTACAATGCCCCTCTCATTCAGTTCTCTTCTTGGATGGGCGGTGACCGTGATGGTAGGTTATCCTCAACCAATTCTGCTTAGTTTTGTCATCATGTTTGAGAACTATCAAAACTGGTTTATACTCTGACTAGATGACAATTCCTGCTCAAAAGGCAATAAATTGAATACTATGGTAATCCTGTAAATTGTTTAGGCAATCCTAGAGTCACCCCGGAGGTCACACGAGATGTGTGCTTGCTAGCTAGAATGATTGCTGCAAGCTTTTATTATTCTCAGATAGAAGATTTGATGTTTGAGGTATGACAAACTATCCATATATTATGTAAATTATCTTCTACTAAAATGATAACGTTAATTTGAGATCATATTTTATTGTAGTTATCTATGTGGCGGTGCACTAGTGAACTTCAAGAAAGGGCAAATGTGCTTCACCAATTGTCAAAGAAAGTCGCAAAACACTACATAGGTAACTACTATAATATGAGCGATAGTGAAGCATGGGATTTAATCTTAGCAATTGGAATGTTGTTTCCACAGTGCTATTTTGGGTTAGATGGTATTTTAGGGAACCATCTAATAGAAGTTTTTCAAAAAATGAAAAATAGGTTGATTATCTTACCTGAGTCTCTTGTTCATACTAGGAACAATAACTGAGTAGCTTATCAAAATTCCTTTCTTCTCATTTGAATGAGAAATTTGTCAATGAACAACCGAAACATAAAACATATATGGCCTTTTGACCTGAATTCTAACTTGGAACTTAAATGTGCTTGTGAAGCGCTTCAGATATGATTTGACAATGCACCTTTTTATGCAGAATTTTGGAAACAAATTCCTCCAAACGAACCATATCGTGTTATATTGGGTGATGTGAGAGACAAACTTTATAACACGCGTGAATGTTCACGTCATTTATTGACAAATGGAGTTTCAGATATACCGGTGGAAGCAACCCTCACTAATGTTGAGCAGGTAATTATCGTACTACAAAAAATGGTGCTTTAGTCACAACTAATATTAACAGTTGTCTACAGATTTTTGGTGACCAAACTCGTGAATAATAATTATACATGTGATAGAAAAAAACATATATCACAAAATTAACAAGTTTATTATTTAGTGATGATATTATACAATAAATTGATAATCGATAATGAAAAAAGGTGTCACTAATATCTTTGACAGTTTTAACTATGGACTTAGGCTGTCAAATCTAGTATATTTGATGAATTAAGTTTGCTTCACTACAATTTGGGTTTATTGGTTCCAAAAGTGGAAAAAGGTTACTGATGGATAAGCTTGTGTATATTTATCCTATTTTAGAGGCTATATTGGTACTAGCACAGTGACAGCTCTCTCACTGTCTCCCTCTATTGGGAATATCCATATCCATTTGTTCTTCACTTAGTTTTGATAGTTTTTAAAGAACGTTCATGAACAATTAGTATTTAGGTGTTTAGTTCCTAGTATAGATGTACAAGATAGTTTTAGTAAGTCATCAGTTATTATTTACTTAACTTTTAGTAAATTTATCTTTGTAGCTCCTGGAGCCACTTGAACTGTGTTACAGGTCACTATGCTCCTGTGGTGATAGATCTATTGCTGATGGAAGCCTTCTTGACTTTCTGCGCCAAGTTTCCACCTTTGGACTCTCCCTTGTGAGACTTGATATTAGACAAGAATCTGAGAGGCACAGTGATGTTCTTGATGCTGTCACTAAGTATCTTGAAATTGGATCATACCATACTTGGCCTGAAGAGAAGCGCCAGGAGTGGTTGTTATTTGAACTTAGAGGCAAGCGCCCTCTATTTGGTCATGACCTTCCACAAACAGAGGAAATTTCTGATGTTTTGCAGGCATTCCATGTCTTGGCTGAACTTCCGTCTGATAGTCTTGGTGCCTACATCATCTCAATGGCAACTTCTCCATCAGACGTGCTTGCTGTGGAACTCCTACAACGTGAGTGTCATGTGAAGAATCCATTGAGAGTTGTGCCTCTATTTGAAAAACTTGCTGATCTTGAGGCAGCCCCTGCTGCTTTAGCACGATTGTTCTCGATAGATTGGTACATGAACAGGATTAATGGAAAGCAGGAAGTCATGATTGGCTATTCGGATTCAGGAAAGGATGCTGGTCGTCTTTCTGCAGCTTGGCAGTTATATAAAGCACAAGAGGAGCTTGTAAAGGTTGCTAAGGATTATGGAATCAAATTAACAATGTTCCATGGTCGAGGTGGCACTGTTGGGAGAGGTGGTGGTCCTACACATCTTGCTTTACTCTCACAACCTCCAGAAACCATTAATGGATCACTTCGTGTGACAATTCAAGGTGAAGTAATTGAACAATCATTTGGTGAGGAGCATTTGTGCTTTAAAACACTTCAGCGTTTTACAGCTGCTACTCTTGAGCATGGAATGCACCCTCCTATATCACCTAAGCCAGAATGGCGTGCACTTATGGATGAGATGGCTGTAGTGGCCACAAAAGAATATCAGTCAATAGTTTTCAAGGAACCACATTTTGTTGAATATTTTCGACTAGTAAGTACTCTCTTGTCAATTTGTGCTGCTGAGAAATACTTTTCTTTCCAAATATTAGCGAAATGACATGCAAATTAAACCTTCTCTTGGAATTTATACTTTTCTACTTGCTTTTTCATCATAATATTGTTCACACTGTCTCACGATATTGCAGGATTCAGGAGTTCACTAATCTTCTTAGTTCTCCTTTGTCAATGTTCTTTCTTTTTAGTATGTCAGAAATTATTTTCCAGAAAGGTTTTTCTGCTGTCATTCTCGAATTATTTATCCACTATAAAATAGACTAGGCCTTTCTTTCCTATTTTAAAATTTTCAAATGCCTAAGATCATTTAGGCTTGTGTAAATTATGGAAAAATGTTAAACCCTTTTACTGGTTGACTACAACATATATGCTTATCTCATTGAAGTTCACAGGAAATTGTATATATTCATCTGAAATAAATACTTAAATACACAGGCCACACCTGAAACAGAATACGGCAGGATGAACATTGGTAGTCGGCCATCCAAAAGGAAGGTCAGTGGGGGAATAGAATCTCTTCGTGCAATTCCATGGATTTTTGCTTGGACCCAGACAAGATTTCACCTTCCTGTGTGGCTTGGTTTCGGTTCAGCTTTCAACCATGTGCTGAACAAGGATATCAGAAACCTTCAAATGCTAAGGGAGATGTACAAGGAGTGGCCCTTTTTCAGGGTTACACTAGATCTACTTGAGATGGTTTTTGCAAAGGGAGATCCAGGAATAGCTGCTTGGTATGACAAATTACTCGTGTCAGATGAGTTGCGGCCATTTGGGGAACGACTGAGGGCCAATTATGAGGAGACAAAACATCTGCTTCTGCAGGTAGGTCTGATCTCTAGATGTGGTACTGTGGTGAATTTTCTGATGACTGATTTCATGTTTGCCTGAAAAACTAAGCAACCTGTTGTAGTTTGATGGGTTCAATTCGTTATTTCCTAAATATTTGCTTGATCTGTATAAACTTTGGCAGGTTGCTGGTCACAAGGATCTCCTCGAAGGCGATCCTTATCTGAAACAAAGATTACGGCTGCGCCGTGCGTATATTACAGCTCTAAATGTCTACCAAGCTTATACACTTAAGAGAATGAGGGACCCTAACTTCAATGCAAATGCAAAGCCTCATTACATGGATTCTAGTGATTCATCAGCTGATGTTGTGAAACTGAATCCCACTAGTGAATATGGTCCCGGACTGGAAGACACCCTCATATTGACAATGAAGGGCATTGCAGCTGGCATGAGGAACACTGGTTAGCTCTACCTTTTCTCGTCTCCGGTATCTTGTCCTACCCTTGTAGTTTCCTTGAAACACTTGAACTACAAGTATTGATGCTTCATGTGCATCTATTGTGCTAGAATGTGCAATTCCAGTGGCAACTATATGTGCCTGCTTTGATTAAAAAACAACAGTGAAAGACACCTTTTTCTATATATTTTAAGGATTACCTATCAAACTAGCACTAGTAATAAACACCTAAACACCGTCTTGGTGTATTGATTGGGGTACCTGGACATGGGACAATAAATTTCGTTACAAGGTTGTTTTGCCTTTTCTTTTTTCTTGGATTGAGTACATAACATTCAATGCAGTTATGTGCATTAGCCATTCTTCATTTTTTTTCCCAAATGAATTTTGTTAAATGTTTTCCTCTGTCACACAAGAGCGTGTACCTACCATAAATAGAATGTATATTCTACTTGTATTTAGGCAAAATAAACTTTCAATAATACTTAAGGTCTATTGGTTTAGGATTCCAGTCATTGCTCATTTTTATATTAGTAGTCATTAGAGTAGATAGTTTCTTCCCATTTTTTATGTCAAATTTTTTAATAAGTTTTTTGGCGTATTTTGTTTGATGGACATGAATTCTTTTTTTTTTTTTAAATTTGAAGTCCTAACAAAAATGGCAAGGAATGATCAGTTTGTAGTTTCTGCATGGCTAGTTCAATTTTTTTTCCCTTTCCATATCATCTCCTCGTTCTTTCCCTTCTTTTCTTTTCTTTTTTCCTAATTTTTTTTCCGCTTTGAATTTCTTTCCTTCTTTAATTCACACTTTAGACTAAACGAAGCATAAGTTTTTTTTTCCCTTTTTTTTTATATATATCCTTCACTATAAACTTGAAATAAATTTTCATTTAAAACAGAGACAATGTTAAACCTCTTTTAATAATACAAACATACTAATTCTCTGATAAAATTAATTCTTATTAAATTCAAAAGTTAACTCGCGTACTACTTCACCATCGCTGAACCAAACAATTGCTAATAGATTCTCATTATTCATGCGAAAAGGAATAACTAATGGTTATAATCATCAACAACAGCAAGATCAACAACCACCAAACATATGAGTATGATCAATTAACCTCTCACGGGTTGATGCAGTTAGTAATTACATAAATATTTACCACATGAAGTATTGAAATTAATTTTTAGTGAACGTGAAATATTTCATTGGATTTTTGATCTTTCTAAGAGATTATTGTGTCAGAATAAATTTTTTTATAATTTATTATCCTTTATTAAGTTGAGAGATCGATTGTAAAGAACGTTTGACGTGAACATCATTATATTTTATCACATGATCAATTAAGCTTCCATGCTCGTAGCTGAATTGATACTCGGATAGTAAAATTATTATAACAAGCAAGATTCAAATTCCTTCCACCTAGAAGGTTATTCGATATAATGATTTAGCTCTTTGAGGTTGGCTGCGGAAAGTGGCTTGGGTGATCATATCCATATGCTTCATTATTCTATAAATGAGCTACAGATTATTCTATAAATGATTCCCTTGAGCATCGGGCAAAAATCAAATGCATTCTTTTTTTCTGTCATTCAATTTAGTGAAATCAAGACTTTGTAATAATTATTCAGGGGATAAATAGACTGCAGATCAAATCAACTGATGACCTTAATCTTTAGGGTGCATCTTAACGTTTGCCCCAAATATAAAGTCCATAACAACATTTCATCAATGAAATAGTGCCCGAGTACCGTCCCCTTCACTTGTAGTATATTAGAGCATACAAAGTTCTAGTGTGGAAATGAACACTCAATATTATTCTCGGCACCAGTAGGCGAAACTATGGACATCCAGCTATACCTTCATAGCTACAAAAAGGACAGACAATAATCTCATGGTGCTGAAATTACCCATTGAAGACAACTTCATCATCTTGAGCTGCTCTTGCCAGAAAGAACACTCTCTACAAAAGGGGCACAGATGCAACAAGATACCATCTCTTTGTCGTGCTCCTCCGCAGAGTCGCGTGGCAGACTCTTGATTGCTGCATACTCCAATTCCTCGTGCAAAAATGATTTTGCAAATCGCACATTTCTGTCTACAACTGGAGTCATCCCAATTAAAGTGCCCAGAGTTATGCCATGATCTTGGAAGAAGGATTTTGTTGACTGAATTAAAAATACATGAAAGGATCAATAATACCGTGGTGTCACAATCATTGAGCTTATTGCAGTATCATGTCAGAATTATCAAATAAATAAACAAAATGATAATAGGACATACGATAGTATCAAGTTCGGAAGAAGAATAGGAGGGAAAACTATCTGAATGTCTGGGAAGTGAATGTGTTGGGATTGTGGGAGCTTGTAAGCACTCCATAGTCCTCAGTCTGAAGGTCAAGCTCTCAAGTCCAAAAGGCCAACCACCAAGTGCGTTTTCAACCTGAAAAACATTCATCTGAAATATATCATATTTTTTCCCCCTTTTTTCTTTCTTTCAAAGTGAGCTTGTTATTGGGTAAACGAGGCAAAATGCAGCCATCAAATCAATGTACACAACATAGTGAAAACTTACAATTGCACGACATAGTTTTATAATTACATTGTGAGTTATGTGCAGCAACTATATAAGTGCCTCCATTTAACTTGGTCTGAGATCAGGATCGATTGATGGTTTTATTGGAAAGCAAAAGAAAGATACACTGGAGTACACAACGTGGCTTGAATGCAACGCCGTGATGATTGCATGAAATTAAACTTTGTGGATAAAAGCCTCCATGGGAGTATTGCCTTTACTGAGGAGGCGAAGATACTATAGGACAATATGAAGGAGCATTTCTCCCAAGAGAATGCTCCCAAATTCCACCAGAATAAAACCATTATCACTACTCTAACACAAAAGGGAATGGTGGTTGTAAATTATTATTCTGAGTTACTGGAGTTGTCAGACGTGTTAGAGAACTACTCCCATTTCCCAACCTGGATATGTGAATCTGCTACTGAGTACCCTATGGATTGTGAGATGGAGAAGCTGCATCAACTTTTGATGGGCTTGAACATGGAGACATTTAGGAATTGAGTTCTCAAATTCTTAACTTACACCAACTGTCATATCTAAGTCAAACTTATGCTATTGTGACTCAAGAAGAAAGATAATGGTTGGCCACAATAAAAAAAAGGATAGAAGAGATGAGTTTGTCAACTTTCTTGCCAACATTGATAGGAAGGAGGAAGAACAAGATGTATGACCATTATGGGAAGATGTCACAAGAAGTATTGTTTGAGTGCTAAAAAGGGAGGAAAACTGATTTTTAATAATTATAACAAAATAGTTAACAAAAAGAATACATATGATGACCAAGAGACAACCAAGGGAGAGTCAAAGCTTAAACTATTGCCAAAGTTGCAAATGAAAGCATCGAGAAACAAGGAGATGGAGTTGGTTAATCTAACTTCACAAAAGATCAACTTCGACAACTCATAGCCTCATGATAAATTCTAATATTGGGAAACATCACCTTAAGGGTGTGTTTGGTTTGGGGTAGTCACATATAACCTTGGTAATGTGATTACTAGGTAATTGCATAACCAAGGTTA
>JBAMHZ010234435.1:0-13934 GCA_037177395.1 Alpinia galanga | reverse complement strand
GTCTGCAGGCGTCCCGCGACCGAGGATTTCCCGAGTTGCAGAGCACGCTCGCGAACGGTACGCAACTCTACGGCGTCTCGCTCGGGCTCGTCACCACCGCGCTGGGGCGGAGCTCCACGGCCGCCAACCCAGGTGGATCATCGGCAATAACTTAAAACAAATGCTTCAGTGCTCTGTTTTCGCGAGCTTTATTTTGGGGACCCAGATTTTGAAAAATCTCATGGTTGAATCTTTGTCGTCTGTTTGATTCGCTGCTCGTGTTTTGTTAACAGCGATTTTTTACTTTCCTCCTGGAGTTCAGGGTCGTCTTCTTCCCGTAGTCAATCTTCACCTCGACCGACTGCTCCTCCGACAACCGCCGGGCGGAGCCTCGTCGAGGAGCTCAGCCTGATGGTGCAGTCAGGGGTGAGGGTAGCCCAAGACGGGACCGGCGACTTCCCTTCGATCTCCGACGCCGTTGCTTTCGCCCCCAACGACACCGCCGCTGACGTCGCTGGGTACTTCGCCGTCTACATAAGCGAAGGCGTTTACTGCGAGAATGTGGTCATCCCCATGAACAAGAGGAATCTTATTTTGATCGGATCTGGCATAAATCGGACAGTAATCACGTCGAATCACAGCGTCGGCGATGGATGGACAACCTTCAACTCCGCTACATTCGGTGAGAATCAATCAAATCGATGTTCAAGTTGCAATTTTGATACTCTCTCCAATTGCAAGTTGGAGTTTTGATGTGAAGAAATGAATTATTGACATGTCAATATGCCGATTGCAGCGGTTAACGGGGAGCGGTTCATTGCCGTCGGTATCACCTTCGAGAACACTGCGGGGGCGGCCAAGCTCCAAGCGGTGGCGGTGCGGAACAGCGCTGACCTCTCCATTTTCTACCGCTGCAGCTTCCTCGGTTACCAGGACACGCTCTACGTGCACACTCTCCGCCAGTTCTACCGCGACTGTGATGTCTACGGCACCGTCGACTTCATCTTCGGCAACGCCGCCGCTGTTTTCCAGAACTGCAACATCTACGCGCGCCTCCCTCTACCAGGTCAATCCAACGCCGTCACGGCACAGGGCCGCACCATGCCGGATCAGGCCACCGGGATCTCCATCCACAACTGCACGGTGAGCGCCGCCCCCGAAGTAGGCCGCGCCGCCAAGACCTTCCTCGGTCGCCCGTGGAAGGCATACTCTCGCACGGTAGTCATGCAATCGTTCATCGACGGCGCGGTGGATCCGGCAGGGTGGCTCGAGTGGAACGGCACCTACGCACTCTGCACGCTCTACTACGGCGAATTCCAGAACTATGGCCCCGGCGCCGACACCGTCGGGCGGGTAAAGTGGCCTGGCTTCAGCCTCATGAACTCCATGGACGCCTACAATTTTACTCTCTTTAACTTCACTTCCACAGACGCTTGGGTGTCTTCGACATCAATTCCTTACAGCAGTGGCCTCTTATAGAACACTCGATTCCTGCAATTGATGAAGAAATTGGATTGCTAATTAATATCTATAAAATCGCGAAAAATTAAGAATCTTTGAATCGTCATTGACCACACAATGCAGCAGAGCCTCAAACTGCTCCTCGCCTTTGGTTTTCTGAACAAATTTCTCTAATCGATAAAACTCGCAAATCTGCTCTCCCACAAAAAAAGGAATAAGGCAGAGGGAGATAAAGAGCAAAGAAAACTTGCGTCGATCGACGAAGGCCGCAGCCATGTCTGCGTTCCAGGAGTTTGGGTTTGTATCGGAGCGGCGGAGAGCCGAGAAGGCTCAGAAGAGGAGGAAACGCCTCATGATCGCCGGCGCCGTCGCCTCCGTGGTGCTTATCCTCGCCGTGGTCGCGGCGGTCGCCGTGCTTTACAAGCCCGCGGATAGGGGGCACCAAAACTCATTGTCGAAGGGGCATTCCGGCAGTGGCTCCGCCGCCTTATCAACGTCCTCTCCGTCCTCTGGTTCCCACAAGGGCGGCGACCATGGCTCAAGTTCTACCGCCATGCAGGTCGTAATTAGAACTTAAACAGATGATCAAATTCTCCGAACGTATAGTAATTATTAATTAAATTGATCTTAATGGCAAGAAACTCAATTATCGAGATGATTAATTGGGACGCAGATAATCTGCGAGTCGACGGACTACAATAGCACCTGCGAGGCGAGCCTGAAGAAGTCAACGAACGGCACCTCCGCCCCAAAGGACTATGTCCGCGCCGCCGTATCCGCGCTCGTCGACGAGGTCAACGAAGACTTCGCTCGCTTGGACGACATAAAATCCGACGACCCGGCCGTGAAGGCTGCCGTCGAGCAATGCCGGGAGATGCACGGGTACGCCTCGGGGGAGCTCAACCGCACCTTGGGCACCATCGACGACGCGCACTCCCTGTCGCAGCTCCCGGCACAGGTTCACGAGCTCAAGAACTGGCTGAGCGCTGCCGCCGCGTACCAGCAAGCATGCATAGACGGGTTCCCCGCCGGCGAGCGCCGGGACAAGATGCAGGCGGAGCTGGACGCGGCGAAGCGGATGACGAGCAATGCGCTGGCCATCGTGGGAAAGGTCTCGTCTTTTGCGTCGGTGCTGCATGGTTCCGGCGGCCGGCTCCTCCGGGAGGCGAACCACTCCGCCAATGGAATTCCGGCATGGGTGCCAGAGTCAGAGCGGAGAGTGCTGGAGAGCCGCGCCACGAAGGAGTTCGCGCCCAACGTGACGGTGGCGAAGGATGGAACCGGAGACTTCAAGACTATTTCGGAAGCGCTGTCTCATTTGCCGGCGAAATATGATGGAAGGTAAGCAATTGCGACCCTGAATTCTCAGTCTATCAAATCAAACAAAAAAAAAAATTCTAACTTTCTCAGCAATTGTGACGACGTTGTAAGAAGGTATGTGATCTATGTGAAGGAGGGAGTGTACGAGGAGACCGTGGAGGTGGGATCAAGCATGATAAACATCACAATGTACGGCGATGGATCAAGGAAGACGATCGTAACAGGAAGCAAAAACTTCGTCGATGGAGTGAAGACATTCCACACAGCTACCTTCGGTATAAGATTATCAAGGAATATACTTCTAAACGCTCGGAATTCGTTTCTTGCTACTTTCGTTCCAAAAATTCAGAAAATATATTTAAAACTGAGAAATAAAATTGCTTACCCTTTTATCTGTTAGCTGCCATCGGCGACGGGTTCATGGCCTTGGCGATGGGGTTCCAGAACACGGCCGGCGCGGCCAAGCACCAGGCGGTGGCGCTCCGCGTGCAGTCGGACCGCGCTATTTTCCTCAACTGCCGCATGGAGGGCTACCAGGACACCCTCTACGCCCTCTGCCATCGCCAGTTCTACCGCGGCTGCCTCATCCTCGGCACCATCGACTTCATCTTCGGGGACGCCGCCGCGGTCTTCCAGAACTGCATCCTCACCGTCCTCCGCCCCCTCGACGACCAGCAGACCATCGTCCTCGCCCAGGGCCGCACCCTCCCCCAGGAAACCACCGGCTTCGTCCTCCACAACTGCCGCATCGTGCCCGATCCCGCCCTCGCCACCCCCAACCCTCCCCCGAAGCAGCCCTTCCGGAACTACCTCGGCCGCCCATGGCAGAACTACTCGCTCACCGTCATCATGGAGTCCGATATCGGCGACTTCATCGACCCCCAAGGCTACGCGCCTTGGGACGGCGACTTCGCCCTCAAAACCCTAACCTACTCTGAGTACAACAACACGTTCGGCGGCGGCGCCACCACCGACAAGAGAGTCAAGTGGCCTGGCGTCAAGGTCATCTCGCGGGCGGAGGCGGCCTCCTTCACGCCGGCGGCCTTCATCCAGGGCGACGATTGGATCCCCAAAACCAACACCCCTGTTCGCTTGGGACTCTTCGACTAGTGATCCGACAGTGGACACCAAAAGAACCAACCAAAACCACAAACGATTTTCCATTTTTGAAATTATTTTGCTTCTCTTCGATCCAACATTTTGTACGTACCAAAAAGGAAACATTTTGTACCGCAAATGATTGCGATGCTTCTAGAACTAAATCTGAGGGGTTGAGGACTTTCCCCAATTGGAACTTGCTAAATATACTTAAATATCATATTTTAAGTTTTTTTTTCTTGACACTTTTAATTACTCTACCTCTTCTATCAATTAGTGTGCCTAAATTTTTGATAATCGATCTAAAATATATAAAATAAATTATAAAATTTAAAATAATATCACTAATATTGAGTTGTATAACAAATTTCGATAATAATATAATATTTCTTACATTTTTAAAATTTTCCAACTTAATTTTATATGTAATAACAAAATTATATTTTTTTTAGATTTTATCTAAATAAATAAGATGAATGTCATATACTAAAAACAAAAATATACATTTAATTTTTGAATTTTAAATGATAAAATAATTAGAGTTTCCATAAGGGTGCAAAATTTTCATTTTGCGTCCAAAAAATTACTTAATTTTCATACTACTGTTTATATCATCGGTGATATAATCCTATAGATTCTTAGGAATCATAAAATTTCTAATGAATTTTCACTGATCATTAGGGTACAATAGAAATTGCTAATATAGATTGTTTCAATTTTTGTAGTATATATGATTTATCATTTCATTAAAAAAATTCTATAAATATACTATAATTAAAAATAGAATTATAAATTTACGAGGGCCGAATTGCACATCTACCACATGTTTCCTATTATAACAAACCTTCTCAGTTGATCTCAATAATAGATATAGACATTGTTTAGGGTTTACCGCACCACCACGTTGTGATACAATTCGAGTATCAAGCTAAAATTAGTAGTGTCCATAAGTTTAGAAGTATTCTGTAAGAGACAATAAATGCGAGGTGTAAAATCTTGCCAACAATGTCTCGCAGCGGCGCTTTCGGGAACAAAAATGGGAGTCCTTTTCTGTCGAGGGAGGAAAAGGGGTGTTGGCTATCGAAGATGTGCGGAGGAGCCCGCGCGGCGGCTAACTTCCGACTATCTGTGGTCGGATCTGTGGGAGGGCGGAGCTAGTGCGGCGGGGAAGAAGAAGAAGAACGGAGGGCGGCGTCCAGCAGTGGAGGATGAACTTTGAGGAGTTCGAGGAGGAGCTGATGGAGTCTGATGTGGAGGTACTCCGTACTCAACCACAAGCCGCTTGCTTTCGCATCCAAAGGTATTGTTTTGTGGAGAGAAAAAAGTTTTTTTTTTTTCTTTCTATGTGAACTTTTGTGGCTGTTTTTTTGTTCAACTTTTTAATCTGCATTGGTTAAAAGGATTGGAAATTTTAATTTCATCCTGTTATTCTCAGAGCTTGATTATAGGTTTTGATTTCTTACCCAATTTCTTCCCTTTACCAGGAACTAGGAAATACTTAATCATTGTAAGTTTTTCTTCTTGTTTGGACTTTGGAGAGAACTATTCCGCCAAAGATGAGATTTGCTTTGCATCCTTTCCCATTTCTCTATTGCCTATTGTTGCTTCGAGGATGAGTATGATTTTGGACAGCATATATTTTTGTATTCGCTGTACTCCCTTTCTTGTTTGGTGACTGTAACCTTTCAATTGCTCCTTTTCTGCAGGGAAGATCATGTTGTTTACTTTATTTGGGGGTTTGTGGCGATGGAATTCGAGCTTGGTTAATTTCTTTCCATTTGTTTTAACAGTTTTAAAGGAGTAATCTTCTGTCTATGATTCATAGTGAAGCTTCTTTTTGTTTATTTTTTGCAAAAAAAAGAAGAAAACACGTCCTTATATTGGTTTTTTTTTATCCTTTGAATTATTCCATCTCATACTTAATTCTTCATTTTAGTCTAATGTGGCTATTCATCCTATTCACAAAGTTGTTTCTTTGGAATGTTTTCACTTTTCAACCTTGATAATAGATTTTCTTTTATTTATAGGTAGCCGTTGCCTTTTTCGACAATGTTTTGGTGCAGTATTTAAGGTGCTTTTTGTATACCGTGCTTGTGAGAGTTTGAGGGGAAAAGTTGTTGGAATTTCAGTCCTTGAAATAATACAGTGTTATACACAGTGATCATCCTCAAAGCAGGATGTAAATCACATAATTCATAGTAGTTACAGAGTAGGAATAATACAACAAATACCATAATATACAAAATAAGAAAATAACATTAGGATGAATGAAGAAAGTATCAGAGAAAGATTTTGAAATAATTAGAGATGAATTTGGAAGAAATAAACCCAAATTGACTAGGAAGATCAGAGGTAATCACGTAGGTGATTGAGAACAATCTCTTTCTTTTGACACCCCCTCAAATTTAAGATGTTGAAAGAATCTTCATTTTGCATCTCATATGGATGAGAAATTTCTGAATTAATGAAGCTAAATTGGATGACACAGCTGGCGCATGTATTTGCACAAATTTGAAGATGATGAGATATGTAAGGCATGTCAAATAAGTTTTGGTTGCACATTTTACATGATGATGGGATTAAGTACCAAAATTATTAGATCATGCACACAGTTGATATTGACCTGTACTTCAATTTGAGGAGGACCAATGATGACCTAGGTTGGTGTCAATTTGGGAAGTGAGTCCATCGGGATGAATCTTCGCAAGTAGGTGGTTCAGAGTTAGCTTATAGTAGGGAGGGTCAACTTTGGCAATTCAGGTGGCCCGGAGGTGGTGCTGTATTGGTGTCAATATCTAGTTATGCTATTGGCAATTAAGGCCTTATGGCCTTGATTTGTCGTCATGTCTATTATTTGGGAAGGTGATCCACATTCACTATCAGCAAGTTGCAACGAGGTGGATGTGGTTCATGTTGTAGGGAGGCTTCAACAGGGGTCTAGTTGGAGGAACCGGATCTCTTGGGCTCGGTCATAGGTAGATGTGACATTAATGTGATGTAGAGCGATAGGTGTAAAGGAACATGAAGTGGACATTGGACAAAGAAGGCGGTGGCGGTGCAATGGAGGAAACAATGTCAATCGCCAAACAATTATCATTGTGGTGAAGATGGGAGGGGAGTGATGTTGAAAGAGGGGTGCAGGCTGTGATCATCCTAGATCTTCATCTCCAACAAAGAACACAAGGGGTGCACTAAAAGGTCGAAAATTGACTATGATACCATGGAAGAATCTAGGCGGAGAATTGTTGTATTTTGAATCCTTGAAATTGTACAAATACTCATACACAATCACCATCTTCTAATAAGAATGTAAATCCCACCACAGATACATGGTAGCCACAAGTAGGAACAACATCGAAAAATACAAGGTAATAAACAAAGTAGCAAAATAACATCGATGCTGATTGGGAAAGTTCATAGACAATCAAAAAATTACCAGGAATCTGGAAGAACTTGAACCAAATCAGATAGACGGATTTGAGCGAATTGGGAGAATAATCTATTTTCTTTATTTGATTGTTTCCTTTGAGTAAAAGTTAAGAATTATCTCTTTTCCTTAATTATTTTTTTTTTAGTAGAGAAGGACTAATGATTGTCACAGCTTGCATACATGAATTACTGGTATTAAATCTGTGAACAATAAATTCCATTTTTCTCTGGCAGTAAGGGTTGACCCACAGAATGTTTATGCGAGAGTTTGATGAAATAAAAAATTAAACATATCTATTATGCTTCAATTTGTAATTCGGGCATATGTTCCTCCAAGGTAGACTCATAGGAAGCCTGCAAGAAGCTCATAACTTCAAATTTGTAGCAAAACATGAGATAGAATATGTTGTTTTTACCTGGATTCTTTCAATTTCTTTTAAATTCCTGGTGAAAAATGGTTATAATTATTATGATAATGTTGCGCTGATGTAAATTGAAAGCTAGTGTTTTGAGGCTGTTTAAGTAGGATATAGTCTCTTTATAGGACAATAACTTCCTAGGAGTCTGGGGTAGGACAAGAATACCAAGATGAATGTTTGGTTTTACTAGAAAAGCTAAAAATCACCCATATCTAAAAATATTATCCAATAAAATGGGACGAAATAAATTTTTAGATGATATGGACATGTTCATGTGATTGTATAATTGGACAAGCTGAGATTAGGATTGATTTGATGGGTAGAATAAAACCCAATTAAATTATACTTAAAGACTACTTAAGAAAATGATAATATTGGTGTTATGGCCTTAAAATGAAGTTCAATGAATGGACAAGATATGTATAGATGACCAAAAATAGATGGGCCTTGTGTTTGTTTGTTATTGTCGCCTCTCTGTTGGACAAGCATAAATATTGAGACTGCTATCGAAGATATTATGATATTCTCTAGAAATGAAAATGTTATATGCTCATGTGCTTTTATTCATATCATATTCCTTATTTTGGAAGTAGGAACGTTGCTTCCAAATCTTGTTCCTAGTAAGGTTTTCTTTTGTATGCTAGATTGCTAGACTCTTTGATTTTGTAGCTCTATTGTGGTTTTCATTAATTTTCCTCAAAATAATAATAATCACGCTGCAAATTGGCTAAATTTCAAACTGCTATTCTACTAAACTGCAGCAAATGCACTGAAACCAGTCGAATGCAGTGGACCTGCTTGCCAAGAGGAAGAGAAAGACCCAGTACAGGGGGGTTCCGACAGCACCCATGGGGAAAATGGGCAGCTGAAATTAGAGATCATTGTAAGGGAATTCGTATTTGGCTTGGACTTTCAACACTGCCAAAGAAGCTGAAAGAGCATATGATAATGAAGCCCGTTGAATCCATGGCAAGAAAGCTAAGGTGAACTTCCCTCTTGAGACACCACCAGATATTCAAAATCATCCAATGAAATCGAATGCAACAAAAGTACTGGAGCCTAGCCAACCTGAGAAGCTCAACTTCAATAATCTTACCAATTTCCTGAATGAACTAGATCAAGATTTCTGTTCTTTTGACTTCCTTGAAGAGAAAGTACCTATTGAGCAATCAGTGATCATGAATTCCTTCACCACTATGAAACAGTACGTCTCTGCCAACTGTGGGACCTGCAATTCATTTACACTCTGATCAAGGAAGCAACACTTTGATGTTTGCAACAATAGCGATGTTACCGAGGTCAAAACTCCTGAGATCACATCATTTCTTGCTTCAATCGTGACTGAAGCTGATGGAATGGCTTGTTTTCAAGGTTACTCTCTAAAGAAACTGAAAATTGATGCTGGAGAAGCAATTCCTTCTGATGACTCCGCGCTCAAATTCTCTTTTTCCAATCCCATGAACACCGTGTAAGTACCTTATCCAGATGGCGGTAACTCAGACATGCCTATTGAGAATATTCTAAGTAATGGTGTGATTCAGAATATACGTGATATGGATCTCTAGAGCTCCTGTCGATGCCAGAGAATAGTGCCAAGTGACCTTATAGGATGTAAATAAGAAGCAAATGTAAGTCGTTTTTTGCCTTTTGTCGATGCCAGAGAATACATATTCTCCAGAGCTCCTGTCGATGCCAGAGAGTATTGCATATTCTCTAGAGCTCCCGTTCTCCCTTTTGTTTCAGGCATCAATGCTCGAGGAGACAAGGAGAAAAAGAACCAGTTGTGTTGGCTATGGTTAACTGATTAAAGATTTGGAATATCCTATTTTCTTAGGCACTTGATATATTGCATATGTTGCTACCATGTTTCTGTTAACTATGTTACATGATGTTGTTGTTACTACTAAAACATTCTTGAACCTGATGCGTGCCACTCTTTCAGTTACTGTCATAAACTTCCTGTTATTATACTGTTCTTCTTGGTTGTCTGTTCTCATATAATCATAACTGAGCATTGATTAGATCAAGCTTTCGTTTTCTTAAGATATTATTGGCTAGAACATAACCCTATTTGATGATTTTAAAGCATTAGCAAACATTTTCAGAGATAGAGCACAATGCATGTCGACTACCACTCCATACTAGCGAATTGGCTTCATCTCCTCGGTATGGAACTCATGTGCAGGAGAATGGAATTCATGTGGGTGATGTTACTCGACAACAAAGGAATACTGTTCCTCCCTCTTTGTCTCCATGTCCCTAGACCAACTCCCAACTCATGCCTTCACTAGATCAAAAGAGTTGTTCATGTCTCCATTCCATGCTCACTTTTCTCTCCTTTGTTTTCTTGTTCCATTTTAGTTCCTTGAATATTTTAACACACAATCATTTTGCACTCGATGTGCCTGCATGCACTGTGAATGAATCAAATCCCACTATCTGACAACTCTGACATCTGTTTGATTTTGACCAAACAATAGCTTGAATCACTTCAACCTTTCATGATAATGGCATTTATTTTTATTTTCAGAATTGCTTACTTGTGTGTTGCAGCTTCCTTGGTTCCTGCAGCTGATTGCTGAGGTCTCCAGACGTCAAATTTCCTCCACCAGCTAAGTTGTTAGCTGGGTTAGTCATTAAGACTAAGAGGCTAATTAATTTGGCTTTGTTTGGTAGGCATAATTTCAATTGACAGGAACAATTAAACCATCTTTAACATAAAGTTTCAGTATGTACTAAAGCTAGTTCAACTGCCAGAGCAGCTAAGCTTTCAGTTTTGTGATATGCTCTTAAAGATTATTAGCTACCACCATAGCCAACCTTTAAGGTTCCTCCTACTGAAATGGAGTTTATATCCCTCTTTGGATCACATGAATTATGACACCCATAAGCATTATCAATATAATTTCCAACTGAAGAGAAACAGTATTTTAATTAGAAAGTAATATTTTTTTATTATAAAAATAATAATAATAAATTAAAATCCTCACCTTAAATTTTATTTATACCCCACTTACCAGCTTGTCTCCTCATCTGGCAGCTTCCCATCTTGCCGGTGGTAATTGAGCCAGGTCCCACTGTTCTTGCTCATGCTTTTAAAATTGAACTGGCAGTTGAACCAGTTTTTCTTTTTCTTTTTCTTTTTTTCTTTCTCAATTTCAAGTGATTTTAAAAAATAAAGTAAATTTATACATGAATTTAAAAATATTAGAGTAAAAATATATTTAAAAAGCTAAATATTTTGATAGTCTAATAGGTATTATTAAATTATATTATAGTTATTAGAAATAAAAATAATATTTGAACCAAGCAAAACCGGTCGAACCGGTCGATTCGGTCTACAAAACGCACAGTCCCTCCCTTCGCGTACTCACCGCTGCCTTCCTCGATCTCCCACCTCCCCTTCTTCCTCTCTCCGGTCAAGCTCCACCGATGGCGAGGACCGGGAAGCTGAGCAAGCTCAAGTGCATGATCAAGCGGTGGCATTCCTCCGGCAGGATCTCCAGCCGCCGGGCCTCCTCCTCCGCCGCCGTCGACGAGGAGGAGCACCAGCATCTCTCCTCCGCCAGCTCCTTCCACGGAGCCGACGTCGTCCCCGCCGGCCTCCACCCCGTCTACGTCGGCAGCTCCAGACGCCGCTACCTCTTGGCCGCCGACCTGCTCCGCCACCCGCTCTTCAAGGTCCTGGTCGAGCGCACCGGCGGCGACCTCCCGGCCTCCTCCGGCGGCGGCACGGTGGTGGGCTGCGAGGTGGTTCTGTTCGAGCACTTGCTGTGGATGCTGGAGAACGCCGAGCCCCCGCCGGAGTCGCTGGACGAGCTGGTCGATTACTACGCGTGCTCCTGATTAATTAAAATCTAATTAAAGTTGTTGTTCGATTAATTAATCGCCGATCGGGTTTAATTAATTTTTAATCGCGTCGCTTCGCGTGCATGGTCCCATTTATCGTTTCTAATCTCTTGTTTTTAATAAAATTGTGTACATTTTGCCGTCCATAATGGAGAATAAGTATGATTTAATTAGTCGATGAAGGTCCATTAATCGAAGTTTAATTAAGAAAGAAAAAAAAGGACATGGAGTTTGTTGACGAGAGGCATCGTTTGAGTTCTAAGAGCTGGCACCGCGCTAATTACGGAGAGGTGGGTCCTTAATTATTTTAATTATGAACATTCCTGCTGCCTACGTGGCATGAAGATGAATTTTTTTTTGTGTGGAATTATTTAAAGATTATTAAATAAAATGAGCATGTGCTATCGCGGCAAAGAAATCCGACCGAATCCGTTGGAATTCCTCCTCCTTTTATTCCCTATAGATTTAATTAATTAATTAATAAGTATGTTTTAATTAAACTATAATCTGGTTAGGATTTGGAGTATTAATTAATTAATAGTTCAATTTAATATTATTATTAATAATGAATTAAATAATATAACAAATTTTTAAATATATATATATATAAAAATTGGCTTTTGGAGGTTCTCGAGTGATTTATTAAAAAAACAGTATCCATAGTTTTGTTAATTGAGATTGCATTACAATATTAAATTACTCAAGGCGATCATGATTCGATTCAAGCTTAGTGACTTTGGTACATTTCAATTGAGATGTATGTGATTTTTAGAGGCTAACGTTAATTCGTCGAGATGATAGTAATAATTGATTCAAGATGAATTTCATTTATTATTTTTTGATTAGTACAAGAGTGTGTCCGAACTGTCTGAACTTTCGACCCAATTAATTTTTTAGGAGTGATCAACCCTACTCCATGGTCATTCGGAGATGCCCTTTAATAGCTGAGTTAGAAGAGATTGGAGCTTCAGTGGATTTCCACTAACCACCTGAATAAATCAAGGAAGCACTCGTAATTTTTTAGCGAGTCAGTGTGGACTCTGCAGTCGCGTCATCCCTGAAAAGCTGTCCAACGTCGAAGTCATACTCCATCCGCCAAGCAAACTCCTGCACAGAGGGCCGCCTCCATGAATTTTTTGAAAATTCATCGTCGAACCTTGCTTCAGCAGAGGATCAAACTGTATTCTTCTGTAAGATATCTCACTGCCTTTGTCGTTGCACCGTGCCTTTGGGAGGGGGGGGTTGAATTTCGTTTATTAGAGGAATTTGTTGAGGTTACGATGACGACGATGACCTCACTCGAGGCTAAATGAAGTTTAACTAAAGTGTTTGGCTTAGCTCAATGATGAGTGAAGTTTGGGTGGCTTAGGTGTATTTGAGTCTTCGGCCCAATTAATTTTTAGAGGTGGTCAGTCTGACCCTACGGTCCTATGGAAACACCCCTTCAATAGCTGAGCTAAAAGAGATCGGAGCCACTATGAATCTCCACCAACTATCAAGGTCATCAGAGAAGCGCTCGCAACTTTGACAATCTAGCTCGGACTCTACAGTCGTGTCATCCTTGAAAAACTGTTTACCGTTGAAGTCTTATTTTATTCATCGAGCAAACTCCTGCACAGATGGTTAGATCAAATTGTGTTCTCTTATGAAATGTATTTTCACTTTACTACTCCACCATACCGTTGGGGGTGTAGAGGGATCTATTTTTTTTACTAGTACCAGATCCTTCGGCCGACTAATTCTTGGGAGTGATCAACCCGACCTTACGATTCTATGGAGACATGCCTTCAATAGCTGGCTCAAAGAAGTCGGAGTTTCAATATATTTTTATCAATCACCTAGGTAAAATAAAGAAGCGCTCGCAGCTTTAGTAGTCCAGTCTAAATTCTACAATTGCACCATTCCTGAAAAACTATTTTAATATTAAAATCTCACTCCATACAAAGGATTGTCCCTATATATATATATACATTTTAATTCATTGTTAAATTGTATTTTAGTAAATGATTAAACTATATTCTCGTGAAAAATGCAGTTTTACCTTTGCCACTACACTATAGTCCCGCGGGCGGAATCTATTTTATTCTTAGGCTATATTTGGTACGCTGTAATGTAATGTAATGGAATATGTATTACATTGCTACGTTTGATTAAGATTTATAATGTAATTTTTGATTACAAAATTGATTACATTATGTTGTTTGGAATTCAAGTCAACGCCATTGGCCTACTACCGCCGTCAGTCGACCGTCGTCGCCGCCACGGGCAGCGGCGGTGGCGGCCGGTGGCCGACGATGAAGGGTTAGCAGTGTTGAATTTGTAATGTAATTTAGATTACGTGAGTTTTGGTTCGTAATCCAGATTATAAAATTTTCTTAT
>JBAMHZ010234327.1:0-13938 GCA_037177395.1 Alpinia galanga | reverse complement strand
CCTCCTCCGGTCTTGACCCCTGCCTTCTTGGAGCAAACTCACACTACTCTAGCCAACCGCCCGTCCCGTGGGGGACAATGTTCCCTTTTACTTGTTTGTTGAATGTTAGGATCGAATATCAACTTCCCAACCTAATTGTCGGAGCAATTACGAAAGAAAGTTTGTACAACGCTTTTGAGAATGGAATCACAGCAGATCAGGCAAGCATTAGTTCTATTATTTGCCATACTATTTATTTTAGAATATTGCTAATGTTTGGTTCCTCTATGTAATTATCACTCATTAATAGGAAAAGAAATATCGTTAATTACTCTATACAGACTAACCTTTGAGGCTCTTTCTCTTAAGCCACAATTTTATTTTCTTATTTCTAGAATGGCATGGGCAACTTCTTGTCTTGTTTCAGTTATTGTGTTGTCCTGTTAACGTGGGACTTAATGCATGACTTCATTTATTTCATGGTCGGGAATGAACACGGTATGCAACAATTCTGAAATTTGGAATGAGGATACATTTATAGTAAAAAGAAGAGTAGTCGAGAATCAAGGTAGGGCAGGTTACCCTATTTCTTGACTCAGTGTGCTGTCTCATTTGAAAACATGGATCAGGCGTCACATGCCAACTTAATGTAGCAAAATTAGCAGGGGAGAACATTGTCAAATATGATGATTCATGTATATGATTAAAAAAGAAAATTGGAGTTTGGTCTATATTTCGAATAACATCAAAAGTTATCATGTACAGTATAGCCCTATAACCCAAAAATAATATTGCAGGGTTATCTTATCTTTTTAAATTTGTCATTCCAGATTATTTCTTTCATACAGCAGAATGCACATCCCCAAGCTGCAAACAGGATACCTGCAGTTCCAGAAAATGTTACAGATCAGGTATTCGTTCATTGAATCTAGATTCCAACCCATATCGTACTTCCATTATTGTCCCTTTTTTGGAGGAAAAAAAAAAAGAAGAAAGAATTCCAGCATGTTCTAATGCAAGTGAAAAAATAAGTCGTCAGAATCAATATGTTCTAAAACTAAAGACCATTTGCATTTCTGGTTTTTGAAGCTTGTTGAAGTTCATCATTCAAACTTTGTCCTTTCTGGAACAACAAATATACAAAATTCACATCCTCATCACTTGCTTTAGTAAGAGTGTACTGACAAAATTCCTTCTGAATATCTTGAGAAATATCCTGCAGATTAGGCTCTGGGAAACCGATAGAAATAGAGTGGAGATGATTCAATCGTATCTCTACGAGGATTTCCCTTCAAAGGTAATAATAATTGGAGCCGCAACTAGCTCTCACTATATTGTTTCGTGACAAATTTCATTAGTGTTTGCTATCCCTTGTTCAGGAAGTATTCGAAGCAGCCTGCGATTTTGCACGAGAACTTGGCGGACTTTTGTTTGAAGATTCAAAAAACATGCGCATAGTTGTCCGTGTAGAGGTGCATCAAGAGATGAGAGATTTCCTGCGTCGTGCCCCTAGGTAAATCCTTGGTTGTTCAACTAAATACCAACAGACTGGGAAATGTTCTCATGAGAAATATGTAGAATTAATGATTTCTTTTTCTTTCTTTCTTTTTTTATGGCATGCATTGATTTTAGTCGTGGTTAGATTTCTGGTGCCGTTAAATGTTTATTTTGAGCGTACGATGGACCACGCAAGGCACATTTTAGTTTACATATTATCAAATTTTATTGTAATTATTACTAAATTTTTATTATAACTTCTATTAGATTATATTTCATATGGGCACAATTTTTTTGTCGGTTGGGTTTTTTCTTTTTACTAGTATTAAGTATGTTTTATATCCGATCAGTCTTATCATTTTAACAACTGGGAATTGGACACGTGCACAAGGTGATTTGCTCACTTTTATCATCTCCATTAATCTGTCCTATAGCTAACACGGAGGAAGTAAATTATGAAGATTATTTTGTGCCCAATTAAAGATTAACATAGTAGAAAGACAAACACTCTAAAAAAGATTTACAGCTTCTAAAAATTAATTCTTACTCTTTTATATAAATATACTATCGGATTAGCTACAAGACTCAAACTACTATTAAAAAAAAAAAAGTGGAACCGCCATATTAGCGGTCCTCCACTGTTGCCCCTACGTGTGGAGGGAAGTAATCAGGAACCCAGGGCGGCCAGTGTAGAAATGTGGAGTCATTAATAGTCTGATGATAAAATTTAAGAATTGACCTCTTACTCTTTTAAATCTTAATATAGTTGTACTAGTCGTCTGAGTAGGCCCTACAAACTACTATTGTATCATATCTCAGAAGGCAATTCGATTTAATCAAAATGGCTACCGACTGCTGTGTGCCATGTGCCAACTTGTGTCTGGCCCACACGTATTGGTCGCACTCGCATGCCCAGCCTGAGCGCAAGCTAAGCCGGACCGGCACAAGACACGCGTCACAGGATGCACGCTTTGGTGGACCACCATCCATCAATGCGACCACTCCATGTGCTGACTGCCCCGCTGCCTATAATTTCGACCTGATAAATCACACTGCCATCCAGCCAATGGCTCTCTCGCCAGGGTCCCGCAGTCCATGTCGAACCCTCGAGGAGGTCCCTCCCAAACCAAGAATGCATGCAACCTTTAATTCCCAGCCAACTTCAGGTATTATAATATTCCTAATCCCACGTCTTTCTCACAAGAAAACAAAATAAATAAATAAATAAAACAAAAAAGATCCAATTTCTTCCTCACGAGCAGCGCAGTCACTTTGTTTGCCCATGTCCCCCTTCCTCCTTGTCAGGCGCCGCCTGTTGCTTTAGCGCGGCGTACCGAGACAGGCCAGCCACCAGCGCCCGTTGCGTCCCCACGAGGGTCGATCTCTTCGGCAGAGGAAACCGTCGTCGTTCACATTCGCAGGCCTCACAAGCCGAGGAGGATGTAGTAAACCAGAGTGATGGGAAGGGCAATCAGCATCCCAAATATTACTCTGCACATCGAATCGTGAATGATTGAATGGAAAGAAGAAAGAAGAAGAAAAACAAAAATGAGATTGTGGTGGTGGATCGTTGAGATCGGCGGCGTTGCCCTGCTTACGCTGTGCTTAAGATGGTAGGGTGGACGTTGTACTCCTTAGCGAAGACGAAGGGTACAATGCCCTGCGGAAGAGCCGCCTGACAAACAAAAACATGACTTGTGAGCGGTAGGCTCTCGGGTCGACATCACGCGCCCACCAGTGCCGAGACAATGTACCTGGACGATCGCCACGTGGAGGAGGATCCCGCGCAGGCCGACGGCGATCGAGGCGGCGGCCATCGCCGCCGGGCCAACCAGGAACCGGACCGCCATCGCGAACGAGGCCGCCGTGTTGCCGCAGGCTATGATCCTCGGCTGCAGCGCCATGAAGAGCCCTGCACGAGTTTGGTCCCGATTTAGTTTCAAATCGTTGAGCGCCGCTGTGGGGAAGCTCGAGTCGAACTTGCCTAGGCTGAACATGGCCATCCCCAGGCCGGCGTCGGAGAGGATGGAGATGGAGTTCTCCACTATCTTCGGCATCGCGACGTGCCACCGGAAGGCGACGAGGGACCAAATGAGGCCGATGAGGCTGGAGTAGGTGTTAGGGTTGCGGATCAGCTTGCGCCAGACCATGATTAGGATCAGACGGGTCATAACGCTCGCGGGGGGCATCGGACGGCCAGAGTTTGTCCCATCCGACTGCCCACGCGCACCACCCCCTTCCCCGCCGCCGCTTACCTCCGATAAGCCCTTTCCGCCGCCGCCGCCGCCGCCGCCGCCGCTGCCGCCGTAGCTCAACTCCTCCGCCCGGTATTCCTCTAATAAACTCCACCGTCATTTAAATAAGCAAGAGGATTAAGTTAATTGATTAGTTATTAAGGGAATTAATTAATATAATTAACCTTTGGCGGTGCTGCGGAGCTCCGTTGGGACGAGCATCCGGATCTCCTTCGCGCCGTGGTCGAGGTCGGGATCGTGGCCGGCGAAGGAGGGGAGGGCGGCCACCTCCGATACTGGCGACGCGCTCGAGCTCCACACGAACATGTGAAGCTCTTTGGTGTCCGCCGTCCCCGCTCGATTAGGATGCGGGTACGGTTTCTTCGCCGCGCTGGCGACGGAGATTTCCGGCTGCAGGTGGTCGTCGAAGTTGGAAGGGCGCGGGGTGGGGCCGCAGGAGGATTGGAGGGAGTGGAAGTCGGCGGCGCCGAAGCTCGAGGGACGGAACGAGGGGGTCGCCGCTCCGCCGGCGCCGGCACTGACCATGGCGAAGAAATCCGCGTGGTTGAAGCTGGATCCTCTCGGAGTAGGGTTCCGGGAGGAGCTGAGGGAGTAGATCTCGGCGCCGGTGAGGTTGGATGGGCTGGGTGTCATCATCGCCGCCGATCGCCGCGACGAGGTCGACTTGCGGACGGTAACGTGAATCTTTCCGTCGCCGCCGACTTCCGAGACGGCCTCGGTGGCGCCGGCGTCGAGCGAGACGACGTCGGGGTCGATCCGGAAGGAGATGATGGAGGCGGCGGTGTCGGGGAACTGATCCGCGATGAGAAGGCGCGCGGCGCGGAACTCGAAGAGGAACAGCATTAGCGTGTACCAAATGATGCATTGCAGAACGACGATCTGGACCATGAGTGAACCAGAGTAAGGCCCGTACATGGCGATGAGGAGGGGGATGCCCATCACCAGAGTATTAGGAAGCGTGGAGAGGGAGAAAATAGTGATGGACCAGTCGAGCGGCGCGGCGCCGCCTGGGAGCGGGCGGTTGCGGCGGAGAAAATTCGACCAGGCGGCGAGGGCCGCCAGGACCAGCAGCTTCTGAAGGCTGTCGGCGGCGATGAACCGGAGGTTCATCTCATAAGGATTGTTGGTGGAGATGAAGTGGAACGAGAGGAGAGGCACGGCGAAGATGGCTACGAAGCGGTTGATCCCGGAGCACTGGTCCGGCGAGAAGATGCCCCACCATCGCACCGACCCGTAGGCCAGTATCATCGCCACGTACAGCGGCACCACCGCCGCCAGCACCGTATACAGGTCATGCCAAGATATCATCTTTACTGCCGCCGGCGATCAATCATCAACCTTTGAAGATAAAATCGACTGATCCAGGGGAGAAAAACAGGAAAAAGAAAGAAGAAGAAGAAGAAGCAAGATCAGTGATTCTCCGAGAATAAAGGAAGTGCCTTGGAGGAGTATGAAGCGTGCTGTGTGGCCATTTATACAGCATGATCAAGAATGAAAGGCAGGAAGAAGACGACAAGCTCTGTGATTGGCTCCTGCATCTCGCGTAGATGCACAAAAGTGAAGAAATGGGCAGGAAGTCTTCGGCGTGGAAGCGGATGAAGGTTCACAACCTTCTGCTTGCTTCAGCAAGCAACTGCTGGATTTATGTGGGCAGAGTAAGTAGCAGCGGCATGAAGTCACCTAGATTTACTCTCTTTTTTTATTCGACTTCCTTATTTCCTGGATAAACTAACAGGTGGATGATCGATCGAGCTGCACTGTTTCATTAAATCCAGGGACTGAATCCGCGATAACTTCAATTTCCTATCCTCAAATTATTATTAAAAAACTCTACAGAAAGCGAAACCTGGCATGTGAGCTGCTTCCAATGCCACCACCACCACCACCACTTATGCGTGCTTTCCCAGCAGCCACCGACGCCGAATCAGATCAGATCAGATCAGATCATCAGATACAAAACTTTGCAACAGCAGGTAAATTTCTGGAACCATTTAAGCTTTTCTGTTACTCGATCCTGTTCATTTTCTTCTTCTTTCTTGTTCGTATTCAATGCGTTTGTCCCTCGCACAGTGTAAATAGTTAGATTTGTATTTCTGATAAGAGACAATGAAAGGATATCGCATCCTTAACCGCAGGCACTTCAGCAGACCACAATGGTAACATTCAGATTCAGTTCTCTCTTTGATTTACCTCTCTATCTCTAAGCTTGTGAGAGCTTATTCTTGCTGCATTAATTATTTGAATGCACAAATCTACGCATGATTGGAACTGCAGATCTTAGGATAAAGTAGACGTCACTACTTTTAATAGGCTTGTGCTTACATTAAGCCAGGATATATTTCTCGAGCTTGACATATGCCTAATCTGAAGAACTCCATGAACCACCAAGTCAGCATCTTTGGATCACTTTTTGGGGGTGGCCAAAAGTGAAATGGTTGACTGAAAGGCTCTGCGAGGACGCAAAACCATGTGCCTTGGCCTGCTTTCATTTCACTAGCTAGGATTTTGTATGCATGCCGGCAGCCAAATCACTAGATAGAAACATGAGCACAAAGACATGCATGGATTGGACGTGATAGAGAAAGGTGCCTCGACTTTAATTTATCGTAAAGGAAACGAGTCGTCAACGTCGAGGAGTGGTGGTTCAAAGAACTGAGTCGCAAACATATACACATATATGAACACACATGGTCAAAGTTAATATATCGATCATCTTTTAGCTTTCTGTGATTGTCGTTGCCTTTGATCGTTTGCTGTTGTCGTTTTATTTTTTCACTGATGCCGTGATTGATCACCGAGGACAGGACCATAAGCGATGTGTTGGCTACACTTTCTGGTCTCTTCCCTTTACTTCTTCAGCTCTCGTTTCTGCAGCCGGTGAGTGTTTCAGAACTTGAGAAATATTGAACTTCAGATATAATTTTTGTCCGTGATTGCGTGTCTTTTGTTCCATATTGTAATTACTTCATTGTCTTGCAATGATGATCGAGGTGTGCTTGATCAATAAGGTATTTAAAGGAATTCAGGTCTTCATGATGAATCAAAAGGCTTTACGTACTGCTGTAGAATTTTGTTAGGATTTAATCATCAGTAACTGAGATTGAATTGTTTCCCTGTGTTATTGTGGCTGTCAAAATAGAGGATCCCATCTCCTTCTCATCAGTTTTCTTTTCTGCAGTGGCTTTTAGATTAACCAGTGGTAGTGTCCCGTGGAGGAAGAGGAAGTGAGCTTCCTGCCAAAGTGCTCC
This sequence comes from Alpinia galanga, assembly GCA_037177395.1. Taxonomy (NCBI): domain Eukaryota; kingdom Viridiplantae; phylum Streptophyta; class Magnoliopsida; order Zingiberales; family Zingiberaceae; genus Alpinia; species Alpinia galanga. The sequence continues at coordinate 6,959 of JBAMHZ010234327.1, read as the reverse complement.
TCATCATTTGGGTGAGAACGAACTTTACTGAGTATCAAAGAGTGCATTATACCGCCAAAGTGCCCCCTGTCATGGTCTGATGATAAGAGATGAACTAATTTTTAGAGGTCTATAGTACTTGATTACTAGTGATATCGGGCTATCCTCGTGATCCATCTGTGCTTCCCAAATTTATGTGTTTCTTGTATATACATATAGTTTGGATACCCTACGCATCTTATCCTGCGTGCTCGTGTGTGACTATCCGATTTGTCATTCGATCTGTTGCATCGTCCCTCACCGCATGACGTCCGTCGAATCTGTGCTAAAATCTAATCCCTAAATTCAATCGGTAGCCTACGTCGTTCCTCTCGTTGTGATTGAGCCGATTGGCTGTGACCATGATATGGTCGGGGTCATGCTGCAATTTGATCATGGCCATAATTGCGATGTCGAGCGATGAGTGACGAGTGTGAGCACTGTTCATTCTTAGTTACTATACATTCTTCATTCGTGTGCGCGCAAGTTTGAGTGTATCTTCCTTCCAAGTTATTCTTCTTCTACCCAATGAGCCTCACTTGTTATCGGACCACTAGTTATACTTAATCTAGAGGCTTATCTCAATGCCTCATTTAGCACAAGCCTACAATAGTTACCTCCTCAAAGGGACGACAAGGACTGAGGGTTCCTTCGAAGAACATTAACATGAAAAGGTTGATAACCCTAAGCCCATAGATTTTAAGCTTCCATAGAAAGATGAAATATTATTGAAATTAAAGGAAATTACATAGAAGGAAAATATGCGAAAAACCTAAAAACTTACAAGACTCCTAGCAAGCACTCTGACTTAAAAAAACCCTTCAAAACTACTAGAGAAACAACTTCACACACCTAGAGATACATTGAAGGAAAATATGCAAAAAATCTAAAAACTTACAAGACTCTCAGCAAGCACTCTAACTTCAAGAAACCCTTCAAAACTACTAGAGAAATAACTTCACACACCTAGAGAATACTTGAACAATAGGAAACTAGATGAGGATGGGATGATTGGAGAAATTTGGATGTTCCTTTAGTGAAACATTGGTTGGCCTTATATGGGCTGTAGAGAATTATTTGAAGGAATATGGCTGAGTCAAGAGTGGCTCCCAGATCGTCCTGAGGTATCTTTGAGTGTGGTTACCTTCTATAAAAGCTATCTTAGTCGTATTGTGTATTAAATTGTCAAAATTCCTATCTTTTGTGGATGTGACGGAATTAGTTCCTTGCATATTGATCCTGTAATGCTTGATTGTCCATTCATTTCTTTTGATTAACCATTGTTTATGTTGTTTTTGAGAACGTTTAACTAATTCTTCATATTGAGTAGAAGTTTTAAAAGGAAAAAAATATATATTAACTATGTGAGCGATGTTGGTGCAATCGGCCAGATCACGATTAATCGTACTCGAACTTAGCTCTAGTTGAGTTTTGATATTTGATAACATGTGAAGATGAGTGAAATCATTATTGCATCAAGTTGATCAAGAAAAGTCCAACAATAATTTGGCAAGGAAAAGTTCAAGTATAGTGACTTGGCAAAGGTGAAGTCCAAGTATGGATACTTGGTAAGGGAAAAGTCCAAAAGTTGAGTCTTGGCAAAGGGAAGTCTAAGTATAGATACTTGGCAAGGAAAGTTTAAGAGTGGAGTCTTGACAAGGGAAAAGTCCAAGTATGGATATTTGGCAAGGAAAGTCCAAGAGTGGATCTTGGCAAAGGAAAATCCAAGTGTGAATACTTGGCAAGGGAAGTCCAAGAGCATGGATCTTGGTGGTGAAGACTCGATAGAATGACGAAGCTGATGGAAACACTTGAAGGCTAGAACAAAGGATGACAAGCATGGGCTCGGAGACATCCTAAAGATGTGAGGTTGATGGAAATGACTTGAAGACTTAGATCTAGGCTAAGGGGTGGTGAAGTCCCAGGGACATGGTCTCTTGGCAAAGTGGAGACCTGATAGCGTGACTAAGCTAATAGAAACACTTGAAGGCTAATGCAAAGGGTGATGAGCATAAGCTCAGAGGTATCCTTAAGGCGTGAGGCTAATGGAAGTGATTTGAAGGCTGAGATCTATCCTAAGGGTAAGTTTCAAGTGTAAGAGCATCATACTTGATGAGTTAAGCCTTAGTTTTGAGATTTACCAGTCAACTGGCATTACTATTGAGCAGTTGTTGAGTTGAGAGCTGACTGCCAACTCAATTGGCTGAGACTAGTCAATTAATGGGTTTACCAGTTGATTAATACGGTGAATAGTCGACTTATGGAGATGATCAGCTGACTGGAATATTGTGGCCAGAGCATAGAAGCTTGGCTAGTCAACTAGTGGAAATGTTTAGTTGACTAGTGGCGTTGTGCAGCTCCATAGAAGGTTGAGCAATCGACTGCTAGGGTATACTATTGGTGCAATCGGCCCAGTTCATGATTGACCAAATTTGAGTTGGGTTTTAATGTTTAACATCGATTGATGTTGACAATATGGTTTGACCATATGTGTCATGAGGAGATTATTGGAGAAGTCGAAATATGGAGACTTGGCATGGAAAATCTAAGTATGACTTAGCAAAGGAGAAGTCCAACATGGAGTTGGCAATGGAAAGTCTAAGTAGTGAGACTTGGCATTAGAGAAGTCCAATAATGGATTCTTGGCAAGGAAAGTCCAAGTTGCGACTTGGCAAAGGGAAAGTCCAAGTTGCGACTTGGCAAGGGAAAAGTCCAATATGTGTTGGCAAAGGAAAGTCCAAGTCATGACTTAGCAAGGGAAAGTCTAAGTTGAGACTTGACAAGGGAAAGTCTAAGAGCGTGATTCTTGGTGGTAGACACTCGATAGCATGACTAAGTCAATGGAAGCACTTGAAGGCTAATGCTAAGGATGAAGAGCATGGGCTCGGGGCATCACTAAGGCATGAGGCTAAGGGAAGTGGCTAGAAGAGTGAGGTCTAGGCTGAGAGGTGAAGTCCCGGAGGCATAGCCTCTTGGCACTTAGCATGACTAGGTCGATGGAAGCACTTGAAGGCTAGCGCATGGAGGTGTGAGACTAATGGAAGTGACTTGAAGACTGAGGTCTAGGCTAAGGTGTATTACAAGTGTGAAGGGATCATACTTGGGGAAGTAAACCTTAGTTTTAATGTTTACCTGTCGACTGGTATGGTTGGTCAATCGACTGGTGAAGGGTAGTTGAGTTGGGGTCAACTGTTGATGGTGCTCGGGCCTTTTATGCCTAGACAGTCGACTGATATTGGAGGCCAGTCAACTGGCGAAGATCAGTCAACTAGTGTTATGGCCAGTATACTAGTGATCTAACGTAGATAAGTTGTCCAATATGGATTGAGCCATTGGAGAGACGTTACTCACAATGGATAATTGATCAGTCGATTAGTGGGTACCAGTCAACTTTGTATTTATATGCATTGTCTCTTTCATTATTGCATTTACTATATACATTCTACTGCACATTAACAAGTTTTGTAGAGAGAGCAAGGTTGAATGACGAATTGGGGGAAATGCTATTTACCTCCCCTCTAGTGACATCAAGGTCCTAACATATAGCAGTCGACTGGTGCTATGAGTAGTTGACTAATGAAGGTTACTAGTTGACTGATTCACTTAATCTAATGTGGATTGTGTCGTTGGAGTCACAACGGCGCAATGGTCATTCAACCAGTCGACAAATGGGTAAGGTCAGTCTATTAGTAGGTGAAAATTAGCCCAAGGAAGACTCTATAAGAGGAGGTTTTGGGGATGATTTGAGGAGCTAGTTCTTGGTGAATTAGAAGGGGAGTTGCTAGTGCATTCCTTGTTAGAGTAGGTGCCTTGCAAGCCAACTGTTGGCTATAGCTTTGATGACTCTTGCAAACATCCTTTATTTTAATATAATTCAACTGTTGACATTAGATGTTCAATCAAATGATAATTTATCTTTATCATGCTTTTAAGATCTTGCTTAAAGAGTTATATAGTATTGCATGCTTAGATCAAAGATCATGCCTTTGATTTAATTGTTAAATCATAAAATTTTAATTTCCACTGCGCATAGGGGTGTAGAAACACAATCGTATGAATTTTAAATTCATGCATTCCAACTGTGGTATCTGAGCTAGTGCGACAACTTATAGATACCGTGTGGTCCCAACATTCTTGACCTTCCAATCCATCAAAAGCAACCAAAAGTGCAATTAAGCTAAAGCTCACTTGTGTAAAGTATTTTCATTTGTAATTTTCTTAATACTTTGTGTATTTCATTCTTGGTTGTATTTGGTGTTTAAGAATAGGTTGTAAAGAATGTTTCCTCCACCTTGGTGTTCATCCAAATCAGAAGATAGTGAAACTTCGCTAAAATAGTAATCCGCTTTAAGAATTGTCATAGAGTAGGAGTAAATCTCTGAACCATGTTAAAACCGGTGTTGTGAGTGTGCTTGTATTCTTTACTTTTGTTTATGCTTTATATTTTCGCTACGCATAATGGTTTTATAGATGATCGCGTGCGTAATTAAACGAATGATGAAAATACTATTCATCCCCTCCCTCTAGCACATTCGATCCTCAACATCTAATAATATAAGAGGACTCATATAATAACCTCACTTAGTGAAATAAAAGTTTAATTATTATTGTATCCAAAATTAGCTTAAGATAATTAATGAAAAACCATTAGAGGTTTCAGTTCTGTACATTCTCTGCTCTAATTCTAAGAACCATTATTTAAAATATGTAACTTAGGTGGAAATCAAAATTTATTTTAGTGTTGTCCACTAAGATTCGAGCATAACATGTATACCTTCATATTACATCAATCAAAATAATATCATATACAAATAACATATACCATGATAATAAATGTTGGATGTATTCAATAAGTTCATTCATGACTAGTGTAAAAATATATAGATTTAGATTTTATCCTTGATGTAACCCTATTTTTATAGGAAAGACTTTAGTTAACTTGTCTGGAGTTTTTATTTTTGTCATTACATTCTCATATACACCCTTAATTATTTTAATATATGCTACACTAACTATTTTTTTATAATTCTCTATATAATTTCTCTTGGAATTCCTTTATAAGTGTTTCTAGATTAATGAATGTCATATATATGACTAGTTTGTTTTTCCTAAAAATTTTAATTAGTTGTCTAAAAAAATGTATAGCTTCGATCGTCAACCTTTTAAGTATAAATCTAAATTGATTTTCAATCACCTTGGTCTCCTTCCATAATCATTTCTCTATCATTGTTTTCTAAAGTTTTATGGTATGTCTTATTAGCTTAATGTCCATATACTTTACATAATTTTATACATTTTCTTTATTTTTTATATAGGAGGACTAGAGTACTTATCCTCCATTGTTCATACATTCTATTTATTTTTAATATTAGATTGAATAACTTTATCAACCATTCAATCCTCTACTTTCTTAGCCACTTCCATAACTATAATGGAATGTCATCTGATCCATACACTTTCTCATTTTTCATCCCATTAAATGCTTCTTCTACTTTTAAAGTTTGATTTCTTAGATAAAAATTTAAATTTTTATACTCTTCTAACCGACTTAACATTCTTAAGCTAAATTAGTTATCTAAACCTTCACTAAAAATATGATGAATATCTTTTCTATCGCTCCTTTATTTCCTCATCCTTCACTAGTATCCTATTGGATTTTTCATTAATGCATCTTATTTAGGTATGATCTCTTGTTTTCCTATCTCTTGCTTTAGCTATTGTATAGATATTTATTTCTCATTTTTTGTATCAAGTTGTCAATATAAGTATTATTGGTGTAATCAGGCCCAGTTGATGTTTTGGTATTTGATAATGGTTTAAGTCTAAGTGATAATCATGTGTTATCTATACGGTTGATTGAGATGCATTTTCAGGAAATTCCTTTTAGCTCAAGGACTGGATGCAAGGTGTAGAAGCCAAGGAAGCAAGTGTCAGATTCTTGGTGAAAGAACACTTACAGGTCAAGGACTGGATGTAAGGTGTAGAAACCAAGGAGGTAGGAGCCAAATTCTTAGTGAAGGAACACTTGCATGTTAAGGAGAGGATGAAAGGTGAAGAAGTCCAAGATGGCAAGTGTCAGATTCTTGGCAAAAGTTCCAGCATATTAGAAGATTGGATGCATGGCAAGGAAGAAGTCCAAGATGGCAAGTATTAAATTCTTGGCAAAAGTCCCGATAGATCAGGAAGATCGGATGCTGGGCAAAAGAAAGGAAGTCTCGAAAGTAATTCCTAGCATGGAAGGCATGTGAACAGTGGTTCACAGACTTTAGGTAAAGGGTCTAGGGTAGACTTCTGTACTAGCAGAAGTTTTGGTCTTAGATTGGCTAAAATAGCAAGTAATTAGGAAACCAGTCAAGTTACCTTGATTGGAAGCCTCATCAGTCAAGCTAGCACCTCGACCGATACCCCTTGGAGGTTCTTGTAAGAGAACTCTGAAGTTGAATTCGACTGTTGACTCGACTAGTGCCTATGTTTAACTGAAAAAAAGCAAAGGATGGTGGGATCAGTCGAGGCGACACCTCAACTATTCATGAGATCAGTTGAACAGAGGAAAGTTTAGCTCAACTGTTGACTCAACTAGCACCTATATTTAACTGAGCAAAAGAAAATGATGTTGGGATCATTCGAGGTGGCACCTCAACTGTTCATGGGATCAGTTGAACAAAGGCAAGTTAAACTCAACTAGTGACTCAACTAGTTTTATGTTTAGCTGAGTAAAAGTTAGGGAAGCTTGGAGGAGTCGAGGTGGTACCTTGACTTATCATATTTCAGCTGTGACTTGACTAGTGGTGTGTTCAGCTGAGCAAAAGCAAGGGATGCTTGAGTCAATTGAGGTGGCACCTTGACTGATCATGTGTTTCAGCTGAACAGAAGCAAGTTGAGCTCGACTGTCACCATGATTAATGTTATCAATCAAGTCACTCAATATACCACCTCAACTT
>JBAMHZ010234218.1:0-13938 GCA_037177395.1 Alpinia galanga | reverse complement strand
AACTATGACAGAGGGAACCTAATAAATAAAAAGTGTATTTTTTGTTGTCCAAAAACTATGCATGGCACTGAAACTATAATTCCAGAATGACAAGTAAAACACAACTATGTCATCATACATCTCCTAGTATAAACAACCTCATCATTCAATGAAATAGATTCATACAAGAGCAAAAAAGTTATTACATTATTTTTCTTGCTACTAAATCATAAGTTTACAAATTCCCACCCAGTAATCCTTAGGTCCATGATAAATTTAAATCAATAAATATCATCGCATTCAAGATTAAATAAGAAATCTGATCGCAAAGGAACCAAATCTTTGGGGAAAATTTTTTTACCAATCATATCGAGAAGAAGTAACATAGAGATGCAAGAAATGGCACAGATACAGACAGAATATTTCTAGAAAAACAGGCACTAAGCAAAATAGATATTATGCCTTCGAAACCAAGACCAGACCAGAAAAGAACAAATGAAAAACAATAAACCAATAATTATCATGAAATGAAGCAAACAAAATGCAAGCCAAGCAATATAGACATGCTTCAACTAGAGATTTAGTTGATATCATTAGCCAAAATTATACTACTGCTTGGATTTGTCCCAGAAATGAATTGGAGAAGCATCATTCTGAAATCCAGTTCATAAATTGTGAGTGCATCCAGACGCTGAGGCACAAAACATGAGTTAACTAGACTGGAGAATTCAAAAGCCATTAGCTCATATATATTTCAACAGTTACATGAAGCACCCAAAATGTAACTCAACAAAAAAGAAGCTTTTTTGTATGGCACAAAATAGTATAGAGAGCTACCAAGGCAATCAATGTCATGTATCACTCAAACTAAAATGATTGAATTAGAAAAATGTGATGGATAATCAAAGTTGTACAGACATTAAATCAACAAATCCTATAATATGTCGTTATGGTAAACTAGTATATAATAGTTCAAGACGGGAAAATCGACTAACCTTTGTTGTGCCGGTGGAATTAATGTATAGGTAAATTGGCTTCTTAGCATCTTCATATTGAAGATATAAGAACTCTGCCATCATCAACTCTGTCACTGCTGGAACAAGACACATGCCCAAGTATACAATTCGATTTTTATACAAGTAAGAAGCTAGATCTGGAGGCGGTTGCTCCCATGCTGTTCCTCTCAAGAAAGGAATGACCTATTAAGAAAGTGAAATCAAGCAACAAAAGTCGAGAACGATTCAGAAAAAAAAAATGATTCACCAATGTGCCCAACAATAAACATATTTTCATGAAATGGCAAAGAGATATTGCAAGTAATTAAATTTCCACTCAGGAGTCTCAAAAAGAAAATAATGCTACAAACAAGAACCTAACATATCCGAGAAAGTCTCCATGCAGATGAACCAGATAAACCTCGAAAATACTCGTTTTCAAGTAGAAAGGAAGGGCAAAAACAGTAGCAATCGAAGAAAATGAAGATTTTGAACTTGAATCCCGAACGGGTCATAAAAAGGTACACTGAATTAATGAATCATCAAAACATACACGCCACTAGTCTGGAAAAACAAGGACAAAATGTTCACAAATCAAACAACTGATACAAAGAAAAGATTTTCCTCTTTTACCATGGTAACGACACCCCTTATGGGCCGGCGGGCGTGGGGTAGAATAGGCAGCTTCAGAGACGGAACCCTTAATCCGTTGAAGTCGCTGTGGACGCTCCCACCGCCAAGGAAAGGAGTGGTGACGAGGCTGCAACTCAGGGAAGAAGGCCTCGAAGAAGCGGAAGACAAGGAGGAGGTAGAGGCGGAAGCCCTTGGCGCTGCCCTGCCGCTGCTCCACGACGATCTGGGGGACACGGATAGAACGCGGAGGGCATCGGCAGGGATTGTACGCGGAGAGGACAAGGCGACCTCCATGGTGTATCCCCTTCCTTTCTCTCTCCGGCGAAAGATGGATCCAACGCCGGCTCGAAAGGAAGACGGCGAACCGATATGTTGAAGCAACAGCGGCGAAAGATAGGAGATGTGCCTGATTTTACGGCGCACGTGCGATGCGACTGCGATTGGTACTGTGAGATAGGATTTGCCCTTCAACCTCTTCCAAAATAATTAATTAAAGGTAATTATTTAGCCAATTTTCTGATTTGATTTAAGTTTTTTTTTATATTTTAAATATAACACTTAGTTTTTTAATTATTAACATAATAAATATTCAAGAGTATAAAAGGTATGATTACTCAAATTAGGCTTCGTTGATTAATATAATTATTTAGAAAGTAATTGGCATTAAAAAAGTTGTTTTAATAAAAATTAAAAAATTATAGAACAAATTGTATGCCTTGTCATTAGTTAAAATCAAGAAGATCATAAATATTGCCAAAATAAACAGGGGAAGGAAAATAATGCGTGTCATAACGTACAACCTCTTTCGTATTGCAAATGTAGATAAATTCATATGTATATGTATGATATTATTCACCTTGAATTTAAATTTTTATGATTTTATTTTTGAGTTATACCTAAAAGATCTCATTTCAATAAAGATATTTTTCATCTTATAAATTTATGATTTTTTTATATTTTTCCAATGTGAAATTTTAATTGTTCTATCAACAATTTAAAAAAAAAATCTTCAAATAAAGGACTGCATTGGGCACTCCTCAAGCTTATTCATCCTTGAATAACTTCCTCTACTCGATATCAGATCCTTAATCCGCTAAGTCTTTTTATCAACTGTCCAATTCTTATCAATATGACTCAATTAGATTGTGTCTAATGTCTAATTCTCTTGATTTGAACACGAAAGCTTTCATTTCCTTTGTTTCATGCTCATGACTTAACATAGACTATTAACTCTAATATCAATTATTATTGATGCAAATAAAATTAACATATCTCCAAATAATATGATACTATCTACTTTGAATGTAAGTCCTTATTATTTTATTTTTAAGCTATACTCAAAAACTTCATTTTAATAAAAATATTTTTCATCTTATAAGCCTATAATTTTTTTCATATTTTGACTTTAATTGTTCTTGTAACAATCCTAATAGCAAAGACTAATAGAACGATATTAAAAAGATATACCAATGTGGTTCCGTAACTACAAAGAATCTCTTGTATTGGTTGCCTTTCAAACCAAATGCATATCCTATCTTGAAACAATGCAGGAAAATGTAGTCATTTATACAACATGAGAAGAACAAACATATTACGCTGTTCAAATAAGCAATGACTTGCCTTCAAACATAAGCATTTGGTTTGATAATGAAGGAAGATTTTATGTAATCTATAAGAATGCTTGAGAATGCCCCTCAGTAGCACAAGTTTGCTGCAATTACACGTTTAGACAGCATCAGATGCAACTATGAATGAGACATTATATTGTAAAACGAAGGTTTTCTGAACAATAATGATAAGGACAATAGGTGGATGTGCTGAGTAGAAATGAATGAATACACCCGTGTCCTTGATGTGCCAAGTCACAGAGAATCGAAATGCACTAGGCTTGCGTTAGTTTTATTATCCGTTCACATGAGCAAACCATGCCTATGAACAAACCGTGCACACAAGGATATCAAGAGCCAAATGTTTGGAGCCACAGTTTTCCAAGTACCCGAACGACAAATAATGATGAATACACAAGGAAGAGAGTGAGAAAGAGAGATGATGTATTTATCGTACAGGAAGAGGAAAAAAAAAAATCTGCTCTCGTGATGTAAAAAACAGAAGACAACAGATCCGCAATGCTACTGCAGTAATTATGCTAAAATGCATCCCAATTAGTAGTGCCCTTTTTAGGACTGTGGTTGTCTGAGGATTTGAAAGGTCCTGAGCCAAACAAGTCAAGGCCATCGAAACTAGAAAAGCCCCCACTGTAATCTGCTGTGCTGCGCATGGAGTCAAACCTAGCAAAGCTTTCTCCCCTTTTGTGGTCAAACATGCTGCTCATGGAATCAGATGCTGCAAAGCTCTCACCCCTGCTGTAGTCGGTGGTACTACGAAATGAATCAAACCTTGCGAGGCTCTCACGCTGTCCAAAAGAACTAGTATCATGCATGTTGAAGAAATCGTGCTGGGAGAGGCCATCGAAAGAGAGATCATCTGGTGCCTCTGAAAACTTTGGAGAATAACCAGAGCTGCATAGCGGTGTAGTAGGGACAGAATCAAAGAAAGGTCCCGTCTCCTTTCCAATAACACTTGCAGCACTTGGAGAATCTGTCTTGATTGGAGGAAATAAACCAAAGTCATCAGATCCAAAGGAATGTTTTCTTTGCACTTGATGATCGGCCTCCTGAGACAGGATAAAAGACATGAAAAAACAAATATGAACAAGACGCACCTCTTGCAAAACAGATAAATAGCAGCCAATTACTAATTATGGAATTGTGATATTTTACCTTTGCATTGTAGCTCCAGACAGAATCAATATCATCGCTATGATCAAAAGTAGGACCCCATGAAGGCTCCATAGCATGCTTGTCATCAAAATTATAAGACTCAACAGTCTCATGATCACTGAGGAAGAAAGAGGTATGCTCAACAATATACAAGTTTGTGGAGTGTGAAAAGGAATACAGAAAGTAAAAAAATAAAAATAAAAATGCAGCCATATTTATTTACCAAATGATATCTATCAGCAATAAAAACTGCTACAGATGATGAAACTTATCTAGATTTGACTGAAAATGGACCACATTGCTACTAAAACAGGACAAAATTTGCAAATGCTTCAACCACTTTTTATTTGGCAATACATGGTTGGAGTGGATGTACATCTCAGGCACAGAGTTTTAATATGCATACCACTCGTTAGACCAACCAGGATCAGTTATTTTTCCAGCCACCCTATATGGGATCTTGGACCTTTTTGTCTTGCTTCCTCAACAACCAGATTTGAAAAGATTCAAGCAATGCAGAAAATATTTCTAGCAGATAATGATAAAGGAACTAAAGAGGTTGGTGTATTTGGGGCAAGGGAAAACCGTAAACATTTAACTCATTGGCCCGAGCCTAAGTTCTTGGGGAACACTGTCAACTAGTCATGAATCAGTTGCTTGTGTTAAAAAGGTATTTTAAAATTATGTTCTTATATCAAAGTAACATTGTCAACCAGGCATGAACCAGTTGCTTGTGTTAAAAAGGCATTCTAAAAAGTATGTTCCTATATCAAGGTCCCTAACAACATTGTAATGCAAATAAAGATTCATTACCTTATGCTTTTTGGGTCATCAATTTTTTTTTTCAAACTCAAGTTATATTAGACTTAAGATTGCATCTTTTGCCTAAAGGCAAACAAGCCTTGGTGGATTAAATTACCCTTGATCTGCTTGTGAAGAAAATAACAAAAAACTGTAAAATAATAGTCACGAGCTGTTAAAACCATCTTAAACCACACTGATCATTCAAAAATGCGTACAATAAATCAAACCAATGATGGAGGCAAACCATCTATACTTGAACATAGAATTTAAGAGGTAGAAGACTTGAAGAGTCTGTATGCAATTTTATATTCTTTTTATATGACTGAGGCATCAATTTCCTCAGTTTGTAATTTTATAGTCTGCATGTATTACAAAGTTTCCCAAGCGCCTAAGGTTCAGAGTTACCTGCTATTCTCATTTCCATGGGAAGAATCGTCATGCCTAGCGTGTAATGGGTGAAGGTCCTTAGAATTTTCCATAGCACTTGATCCGGGATTTGCATGACTATCATTAGTGTTATCAGATCTATCAAGATTATTGGACCCATTTTCAGTAATCGGCTCAACAATGGTAGAATTTGACGGCTTTGTAGTCTCTTCCTCAGCATCTGAAAATGTTGCCACAGTCGTTTCCTCACCATTCAAAGCTGTTGCTTGCAACCCCTTCTCTGTATCAAGTTTTTCATTTTGAACTTCCTGGGGCTTGGGCTTTTCAGCGGGGATAGCCTTTTCCACTTCTATTGTAAGCTCCTTTATGATAGAAAATCCTGAAAATGAATAAGACAGATTAACATTTTCAAATTATTATGTGCACAATTATGGAATATTACAAAAAAATAGATACTATTGTAGTCACTAGTGACAGGATTGGATCATATATAGGAGGCATTTTCAGTGAACAAACAGAAAATTATATTAATTATACTGAATGTGAGATGTAGTTTGTGCTTAGTGATGTGGATCAGTCAGAATCACGTGCACATAATGGAAAAGACAACTAGGGAAATAGTACATATTATTTGAATATGTATAGTAGAATAATTTCTTTGAGCATAAAACTAAGAGCAAAACAGGATTTTATGGCTCCCATCTGGCACTGAAATCCTAGAGGGTTGTCCAAAATAGATAATATAAATAATATATAGGAGAGAAAAAGAAAATCTAAGGCGAAAGCTAGAAATGAAACTGAAATATCCCTTATTATGCTAATTCTGCTCATCCCAGATAGTTTATTCCAACAATATCACATTACCCATTATTACTAGATAATCAATCACTATTTGATTAAGTTCCAAAAGTTTAGCAAACTGACTAAAAAACAAAGGAACTAAAGAACAATAAAGAGAATTAAAATGTCCATGATAAAATATTATGCCCACGATAAAACCCTGGTACAAAAAAAAAAGTGGGTACAAACAATATAACGAGCAATCTATTCTATTTTTCATGCTCTAAACAAATTCTTTCATGGAAACCTTTTACAGAAACGTAATGAAGCTAATTATTTGAAAATCTAATGAGGAGACTCATGAAGCATAAGCTATGAGAAGTCTCAAAAGCTACACACACCGAAAACAAAAAATTGTTTTGATAAAATATTCGAACTAATAACCAGTGCAACATAAATTTGGCTGAAAAAGATTGCCGACAGAATTAACTACTTCTGATCATGCATTAAATCTATTAATTCTTTGATGAAAATGAATTCCTACCAGTATGAATATCTAGGTATTCTTTTATATTGGCATTCAACAACAAAGTTAACTCTCACAGGTAACTAACATTTTAGACAGCGCTAGAATTAACATTCTTGTTCTGAGAATTTTCAATAATGTGTATAATTGAGATCATTGGCAATAAAGTTTTGAACTACAAATTCCTAGATGGTATGGTTAGGGCAACATCCCATGCAGGGATTAGAGATACAACACAGGTGCACAGTTAAAAGTAGTTGAATCCTAATCAGTAGAATTACAAACACAAATCCATTTTCAAATCACTTAGCATCACGTGGAGCAACAAGAAAAAAACATTTCATTGTAATGACAAGCCAACAAATATTTACTTATGATCATACAAACATGAGAATTTGTCAACCTACCATCTTCTTCAAATTTGTCCCAGTCTTCATTCCAATCAGCAGACCCTTCCTGTATGGCAGGTTGCCAGCCTTAACAAAATGACAAAGAAAAAATTGTCATGTCAGCACATTACTAGAAACTTAAGCAAAGGGAATTAACAGACACCTACATTTGACTCAATAAGAAACTAATGCAAATATCATAATCTTATGGTTGAATAAAAAATGGAGCAGAACAATATGAATAGTCAGCAAACTACGAATGTAGAATAAAAATAACTCAGAGAAGATAAACAAATCAAACCTCTATCTAAGCCTTAGAAGTATTTTTAAGAAACTTATTTTCAGTCCAAGTATGTAGCATGTCATAATCATTAGACCAGAATAGCGAGAAGCTAAGGCATCAGTACCAAGTCAAACTTCCCAACTATCCACCATATTAGTTCCACATCATCACTATCTATGAAAATGTATATATACACACAATAATATGCATATACCAAAATACATATGCACTAAAATATACTATTAAATTATTGTTATATACCCTGTCTCTTACAATGCAAGATAAAGTTACATACAAATAGACTCGATATGGTCTCACCCTTCTCTGAGACCTCATGTTGGCGAGAACTTTGTGCACTGGGATGCACATATAAACAAATAGTGAATCCTTATTCGCCTTGGCATGGCACGGAACCAAACTAATATAATTAAGTCAACGACCAAAACTTTAACATTGCTCAAGATTGGAATAACACGGCACCAAAGTCATACCATTCTAGTCACAAATCAAAACTTTAGCACATCTCAAGGTTTTAAACCTTGGCAAATAGCAGGGATATAATTGTAAATATCATGTATTATAATGTTTAAATTATGAGTTTTAACTAATGAATAATAATTATAGGTCACGGGACTGCCATGGGAATGGACCTCATTTTTTTCCTCCAATAAGCCTTAGTAACAGTGCTGCGCACATCTCCCAACTATAACTTAATCAATCGTCCTAATTTAAGGTACCAAAAAATGTCTCAGATGCACCTACTTTCGTGTCCAAAAAGGCTTGGCAAATAAACATGCATTACCAATTCATAAGATTGTATCACAACAACATCCTAATACATGTGACTACTAAAACTCAACAAGCCGATCCATGTGATTGTTAATAATTGCAAAGGCTAACTCATACGCTACTAACATAGAAACACAAGACAACAACCCTTTAAAGAAAAGGGAAAGATGATTACACTTATCTATGTTGAATGGAGTATAATCCTTTTATTCATCAAAAGACAATTGATGATTAGTCCTTGTTTAAAGATGAAAGTCAGATTTCTTTAGAGGTGATTAATCCAATTTAGGTTTTGGTAACACCCATAGCTCTGCTGAAAGATGACTTCGTACCAACACAAGTTCACTGGTTTAAGCATTCTACATTATCAAACACATTACAAATTTTGGCCTTCCAGAGAATACTATAACTGCTACTAAATGAGTAAGTCTGTCACGAGGATAACCTAGTCCATGTCATCTCAAACAGAAATGGGTAATTCAAGATTACTTATATAAGAAATATATAGTTTGGTCTTCAAACTCTTTTACCCATACAGAACCATTTAAGTAATTGTGTAAAACTATATTAAAAATATTTGATATTTTACCTAGCTCTTACAAGTAGATTTATGTGACGAGCATACAACACAAAAAAACAAAAACAATTCATCAAAAAATCCAAGTATCCAACACAGGTATAGTTCAACAACTACTTGAGGTTTCAATTCTAACTCTGAATTAAAAGGGCAACCCGGTGCACAAAGCTTCCGCCAATGCGATGTCTTGGGAAGGATCTATTATTATCTTGTACTGCAAGAGGTTATTTTTGAGATTCAAACCAGTGGCATTAGATCACATGATAACAATTTTACCATTACACCAATCTAACTCTGGATTAATCAAGAAAATACTTTAACCAAGACAATATGCAATCTATGATATTGTTTCCACCATTGACAACCTAAACAGTAGAATATGAAAACCATAAACAGAAAAAGACTCATTGCAACAACTGTTTAGAAATTTAAATTGCAAAATTAAAGGAAACAGTAAGGAAATCAAAAATAAATTTATCAATATAAGAGTACCAAAAGGAAGCTCCACCAATGTAGTTGGTTTAGCACGCAATCCATATTGTTTGGATCTTTCATTTAGAATGTTTAAAAGCTCCTCAAGGTCTTTCTGTATATGATCAGCTCGTGCCTGGACAACCAATACACAAATGAACTGACTGACTTGGATATATATATATATGTAAGAATAGTACTACAAAGCTTACCTGTAGTGAACCATCTGTGGTTTCTCCTTGTCCAATTTTTAATATTGTTTTGTAAATTTCCAGTTTTTTCTCCTGAAAACAACTCAGGGTCAAAGCAAGGGGAAAAGGCAAAAAAAAGTTGGTCTAAAACCTTAAAAACTAAGCCCCCGTTAACACAATATTAAGTGAAAGGATACCTGAATATCACGAAAAGTTGCCTCTTCAATAGTTAACTTTGAAGCCACATCTCCAACTTGCTTGCATTTTTGTTCATATCTTTTGGTTAATGATTCAGCCTAAAAATGAAATACATATTCATAGCAGAATGTCAATACAAATCTCAATTCAAGCAAGATATAAAAGCAAGGTTTCAAATCTCAATGTGTTAGTTACAATCTTTAATGGAATGATACAATTCTGAAGTCATGTCAGTATGGTTTTGAGAGTTAATTCCTTTTAAATATAAATTGATAGCGACTAAAACGTCATTTGCATTAATTACTTTCAAATATAAATATATACCAATCAAAAAGTCATTTGCATTACTAGTTGAAAATAGTGGCCTAGAAATTAATATAAGCTTCCCTTATAAAAATTAACAAATTAAATATTTACATTAGTTTTATTAAACTTAGTACAACTTATAATTAATTATCTCTTATAATTATTGACTTGTAATTGAGATTAATTATTTACTTATAACTAGTATATTATAAACAATACTATTTATAAAAAAAATTATACTAGTATGGTATCAATTATTAAATTAGTATATAAATTAAAATCTCTTAATAATTTAATGAAATAGCATAATATCAATCAACAATAAGTTATTAATTGATTAATATATGGAGAATAAGTATATTTATAACTAAATAGTTTATATTGATCAATGATATATATGCATGCATTAAAAATTAAATAATAGATACATAGAATTAATTTATTATATTACACAAAATTATACATCTCAATACAGTATCAATTAATTAATTAATTGTATTAATTAAACCATTATCCAACCCCAAAGAAAAATTATCTTTCTCTTCACCAGCGATCTCAACCACAGCTCCTCTGCAAGAATCATGACTCACAATCACCAATCACAATTATAACAAGACATTTTCTACTGAAATTACCTCACTCAGTCTTCGATGTCACTATATTTTTCTACTGCCTATTTGTCAAGCACCTTCAAATGCCACATCCGCTTCTGTCTCCATAGTTCTTTGTCAATTGCAGCCAGGTATACATTCTCTTGATTTCACCTTTATTTCTCTCCTCCCCGTGATTAGCACATAAAATTTTGGTGTACCACCCTATTTCATGTTTCAATCACACAATGGATCAAGAAATTTCAGCCATGTCCCACAGCACAACTCGACAACGCCTCCCTCTTCCCTTCATTCTCTTCTTCATAAGAGCAGCAAAATGCCTCCCCCTCCCCTCACTGAAAGCTACGAAACTTGCCATTGCCACTGTATTCCCCTCTCTAGTAGCACTTCTTTTCCTAAATTTCCTCTCTTTCTCCCTCTCCAAGGGAACAGTAATCACACACTAACCTCCACCTTTTTTTATTAGAAACTAACCCTTCCTCCTCCCCTTCCTCGCAAGGACAGTAGCCCTGCCTCTCTTCCTCTCCCTTTCTAGCAAGGGCCAAGCAGCAGCCTCCAAGCTCCCTCTCCATTTATTGTCTGTCAACAACTTATGTTTGTGTATCTTGCTGCATATTTAGGTTTTTGTATGTACTGGGGTTGTTGTTTCCAGCCACCCCTGAACAAGCAAAGATCACCTGTGGTAGCAAGAAGGCACTCATCTTTCCTCTCTCTTTTATTTGAAATGGGTTGAACCATAAAGGAGGTCCTCAATGGTGGTAACAAGTGTTCATTTGCAGGTTGTGCACAAGAAGACAAGGGGAGAACTCAATGAGTATCAGCTACAAATAGTGGAATAATAAATCTAGGCAAATGCTGTATTTTCATTTGTGGTGCTTGCAGGTTATCAAGTTGAATACTCCCGATGAAAGGGATAAAGTGGAGATGGATGATAGTACATCAAGGGTTAACCTTGCGTATGAATTGTGTGAGTTTAAAAGGAGTCCATGAGGGTCACTAATGGCGGTAGTATTTTGGAAGTTAAGTTCAAGGTTGGATTGGGTTAGAGGTATTTTATATGAGGATAGAGTTGCTTTAATGTATCAAATTTCTTAGAGAACTCTGAGTAACCTTGATAACTCTTTTACTTACCTTGATCATTTTATCCTGTTGGCTTCCAGTGGTTTTCCTTTGTCAAGAAGTCATATGAGGAATTATACATGCAGATTATTTATGTACAACAGCTTTATTGTTTTACCTTGTGAGTTGATATCATTTCATGTGGTTTATTATGCAACATTATTTGATAGTTGTTTACGAAGTATAATACAATTTAGCTTTTGGTGTTGGTACACATTGAGATTTGCAATAATTAGATTCCTTACTTAGGTTAGGACATGATGAACATAAGGCCTAAAATAACATTGCGTCTGTCAAAATTGACTAATGAGTCACTTGATGACGTTAAAATACATGTGAATGGTGACTC
Source organism: Alpinia galanga (assembly GCA_037177395.1). NCBI lineage: Eukaryota > Viridiplantae > Streptophyta > Magnoliopsida > Zingiberales > Zingiberaceae > Alpinia > Alpinia galanga. The sequence continues at coordinate 1,771 of JBAMHZ010234218.1, read as the reverse complement.
TATTATTGATAAGAGTTGATATCATGTTAAAGTTGTGAATGATGCGGTTTATAAGATGATCTACACCATGGTAATTATGTCAATTACGCAGACCATCTCAACGAAGATGAACTTAGCTTAGATAGCCACTCTTGTAAGGGATGTGCACATCACTCTATATCGAAGGACGAGAATAGAAGGGGAACATGCATGAACAGGTTTAACCATGTTCTTTTATTTGCAATTCAAGTAGTTAATAATTCAATGATAAATTACAGTGTGGTATTGCTTCATAACGTGAATTGTAGTGCATGTATCTAGTTTTTTATTTTATTGTTGTAACTTAAATTTTTTTATTAAGATGTGTTGCTTTCTTACTCAATTTTCCTTATTGACTCTCCTTCACTTACTTGCTTTTTTTGCAAGAGGCTATTTTCAAGATTTAAACCCGTGACCTTTAGGTCACAAAGCAGCAACTTTACCGTAGTGTCAAGGCTCCCCTTTCTCAGGACCCTGCATGGAGGAAACTTCATGCACCGGGATGGCCTTTTACTCTCCTTCACTTACCACTCTAGAGACATAAGAAGAGGATGTTTAGATCTCTCAAGGTCGAGGTCAGATTTTGTTAGGAGGATTGTTCCAACATTTGGGTATATATTTGATCTTCTTAGCTTATTTTTCTTATTACTTGAAGCTTGTGTCTATTTTTTATACTTATATTTGATCATGTAAGAACTTACAGTAGAGATATGTTCACAGGCTAGTTTTTACTTGAGAAATTCTACAAGATGTGATCTAGAATGCGGTTGTTAATATTAAAAAACTTCTTGTGATTTGTGTGGTTGTTTCTAGCTTAACATGTGTGGAAGATATTATCATGCAACCGTTGTGGGTTATATCATACCAATGGTCATGGAGATCCATTTGAGGCATGACATCTAGTTCCCTATTTAATCAATCAAACTGACTCGGCCCCATTCTAAAAAAATTAATTTAAAAAATCAGCTTGATTGAAGTGTGCATTCAATATCCAATGGTGCTTGCTTTCCTTTACAAACAAAAGATTTCTATCACTGGAACTTGAAATTAGTGGCGGTGATAGCTATAGCATTAATTATGTGTACACAGATTCAATAATAAGTATCATTTTCGTGTAGGTATTGTTATTTTTTACTAAGAAACTTCAGTAAAGGAATTGCCGAGCATAAAAAACTGCAAAGACAGATAACCAAAACTAAACCAAGAGAAAATAGAAACATTGCAGTAGAAGAAGCAGCAAAGCAAACGAAAAAAAGAAAAGTACCTCCCGTTTATCAGCAGATGTCCTTTCAGTTACCTCATTCAATCTATTATCGCACCTACTTTTGTAAAGAACCTATGACAAATAAAAAACAATTTTCATTAGGATATTGAATATTATGATTCATTATTGGAAATTGAAAATAGCTTGAAAACCTCGCTATAGTACCGATACATGTGTTAAAGAACTTCAAACAAAACATATCTATCCAGTAGTTAAACTCTTCAAACAAAACATATCTATATAGTTTGTATGCTTAAACCAAACTTACATGTCATGTATCAACAACAACAACAATCAATCTTTATCCCACTAGATGAGATTGGTTATATAGATCCTTTTATGTCATTGGATTTTATCCCCTACTACATTATTATTTATATTTAAATAAATTTACCTTATTTTATCGTTGCTAACTAAAAATACACACATTAAACGTGGAAAAGGAAGACCAAAAAAGACTTGGTTAGCAACAATAAAACAAGATAAAAT